>CM055123.1:308988062-309267225 GCA_029206835.1 Rana muscosa | reverse complement strand
GGAGAAAAAAGGAGGAGAAAAAGAGAAAAAAGAGAAAAACGAGAGAACGAGAGAACGAGAGAAAGGGAAAGAGAAAGGGAAAGAGAAAGGGAAAGGGAAAGGGAAAGGGAAAGGGAAAGGGAAAGGGAAAGGGAAAGAGAAAAGAGAGGCGGGCTTCACGGTAATCGATCACTGTGGTAGCTAATCAGCCCAGAATTTTAAACAGCTTGTTGGAGCATTCATACAGCAGTGGGCAGGGAAACTGAAGTTCCACCCTGCAGAGCTTAATAAGAAGAGCTCTCAGAGCCCCCTTCAAACAGCACACAGGAACAGAGCCGAGGCTGTGAATCACAGGCTGTGTACTGGAGCTCCCTCCACCTGTCACCTTTTTATCTCTTGGTGTCAGGAGAACTTGTCAGAAGCAACTCATGCAGATAGCAGAGGAAAGGAGGCAGCAGACAGAAATTACACTTATGCCCTGTACACAGGATCGGATTTCCGATGGAATTTTCCGTCGGAATTCCGATGAAGCTGACTTCCATCAGTCTTGCATATACACTGTCAGACTAAATTCCGACCGTCCAAAACGCGGTGACGTAAAACACTACGACGAGCCGAGAAGTTCAATGCTTCCGAGCATGCGTCGACTTGATTCTGAGGATGCGTGGATTTTTCTCCGATGGAATTCCACACAGATGATCGGAATTTCCCATATTTTTTTTTTCCCTTCAGAAAAAATTTAAAACATGTTCTATTTTTTTACACCGATGGAAAAAAAGTCCGATGGGGCCCCACACACGATCGTTTTTTCCGATGACTTTTTTTTCAACGGAAAAAAACGATCGTGTGTACAGGGCATTAGGGCTAATTTACACCTCTCTTCAAAACAAGGCTTCGGACACGCTTTGTTAAAGCTCCCTGAACGCCAGTCAAAGCGCCCGTCGCTAAATAAAATGGTTAGCATTGGATAAGGAGGATTGGGAAGACTGCCTCCAGCATGGTCCTAAACTGGTTATTTCATCTAGTGACAAGCTCATTCAAGTTAAATTCCTACATAGAATTTTTTACACGCCCCAGAAACTCCATCGTATTTTTCCAGACAGGGATCCCATCTGCTCCAAATGTAAAACACATGTAGGTACATTTTTTCATATGTTCTGGGAGTGCCCAATTACATCATCCTATTGGTCAGCCGTGTTCAACGAAATGAACCTTTAGGTTGCAACTGTCCCTTCCGGTATCACTAGAATTGGCCCTGTTGGGGTTTCCTGAGGACGCTCAGCGCTCTTCTCACCACTCCAAACTTTTCATTTCCTACCTACTATTCTATGCAAAAAAAAAAGAGATTATCCTAAATTGGATCTCACCGTCTCCTCCGGCCCTCTCCTCCTGGGAGGCCTTCAAAAAAAATGCGGCCCTACCTATGTTCAGGATCACGTATAAGACGACCCCCTTCCGACTAGCCATGCCTCACATACCTCACTGTGCCCCATTGCGCGCCTCACTGTGCCCCATTGCGTGCCTCACTGTGCCCCATTGCGTGCCTCACCGTGCCCCATTGCGTGCCTCACCGTGCCCCTCGACGATCACATACCTTATCCCTGGCATGTAGAATCTCCAGTCAGACCGCGGCCGTCCATTTTTCAAAAGCCGCGCCTCCTCCTCGTGCTGTTCTGTGATAGGTGGAAACACTCAGCTTCCCAGCAGACACTGTGTTCAGTGTTCCGCCTATCACAGATGCCCTCTCATCCGAGGCCGAGGATGAGAGGGCATCTGTGATAGGCGGAACACTAAACAGAGGCTCTGCTGGGAAGCTGAGTGTTCCGCCTATCACGGAACAGCACGAGGAGGAGGCGCGGCTTTTGAAAAATGGACGGCCACGGTCTGACTGGAGATTCTACATGCCAGGTACCGGCGTATAAGACGACCCCCCGACTTTGGAGAAGATTTTTATGGGGTAAAAAGTCGTCTTATACGCCGGAAAATACGGTAATCCTACGACTCCCTACCGCATCCCAAATTGTAGAAAGAAAAAAGGAAGGCCCCAAGGGATTGTATGGGCAGGAAGCCAAAACAGGATAACAAAAAGTAAAGAGTTTGTATAATAGTAGAAATTTTAATAAGAAAAACATAAGTACATGGTAAAAAAAATCATAGATTACACAGCATGATACATTAATACAGCCGCTCAATAGTCGTAATGCACAGTGTACTGATAACAATCAGAAAAAAGTGATCACGGCAACAACCCTACATGTTTCAGAAAAGCATAAAAGGCATACTGTTCCTATTATGATGGGTATATTTCCTTCTTCAGGGGTTTTGAGTGCGAGCTTGCTGGTATATTTCTATAGAAACAAATACAGGTGTATACAAGTGTAGCGGGTATATGCTTGCTATTTTTTGAATCTGGTGGGGAAACTGATGTATGGTTCCCTGGGGCCCACCAGGTGGCACTGTCGCTTTGGGGTTGAGCCATCGTTGCAGTGGCGTACCTCTTTTGGTCTCTCTCAGCGGTTGTATGGTGGGGCGGGGAACCCGCCGTGCTTGCTGGGAGGGGGTATAAATGGGGCGGCCATTTTTGGTGGCGGGAGTCGAGTCCCGGGCACCTTCAGCCTGTGGGCGGTGGTTCGTGTCGGTTCTCTAGGCGGGCCTAGGCCTAGAGGACGTTCGGAGGTCGTGTTCCATCCCAGGCACCTTTAGCCTGGGGTGAGGTACTGGGAATGGAGGTCTGGAGCTCAGTGCCCAACACTGAGTTCCGCAAGTGAAAGAGATCCTAGGGAACCCCGGGAGTGGGTACCCGAATCCAGAAGGCGTAATGGACCGGTGGGAGATACTTGCTTGAAGACCCGGTGCAGCATATTGCCAGTGACAGGTGAGCCTCTCATCGGAGACGGCCTGGAAGGAAATCCCCCCTCGCTCGGAGACCGCAACCCACTTTCAGGAAGGAAAGTGGAGAGTTCATTGTGTCTGGGCCTACTCGCATCCACACCTCCTTGTCTGTTCTCCAAGGGAGTCCAACTGATTGTGTTCATTCAGGAAGAATAAAAGGAGTGTTGGACTTTAATGGTGTGGGGCTCATTTTCTGGCAGACATTGTTCAAGGTAACTCCAGGTCAGTGGCGGCTGGTGCTCAAAATTTTTGGGGGGGCGCAAACAAACTGAAAAAAAAAAAAAATCAATTGCCGCCACTGTGCCCATTAAAACGCAGCCACTGTGCCCAAACGCCACCAATTTGCCCCCTCAAATGCAGCCAGTTTGCTTCCATATACAGCCAGTGTGCCTATATATATATATATATATATATATATATATATATATATATATATATATATATATACATACACACACATACACAGCCAGTTTGTCCCCCATATACAGCCAGTTTGTCCCCCATATTCAGCCAGTGTGTCCCCCATATACAGCCAGTGTGTCCCCCATATACAGCCAGTGTGTCCCCCATATACAGCCAGTGTGTCCCCCATATTCAGCCAGTTTGTCCCCCATATTCAGCCAGTTTGTCCCCCATATTCAGCCAGTTTGTCCCCCATATTCAGCCAGCTTGTCCCCCATATACAGCCAGCTTGTCCCCCATATACAGCCAGCTTGTCCCCCATATACAGCCAGCTTGTCCCCCATATACAGCCAGCTTGTCCCCCATATACAGCCAGCTTGTCCCCCATATACAGCCAGTTTGTCCCCCATATACAGCCATTTCTCCCCATATTCAGACAGTTTGTCCCCCATATACAGCCAGTTCCCCCCCATATTCAGCCAGTTTGTCCCCCATATACAGCCAGTGTGTCCCCCATATACAGCCAGTGTGTCCCCCATATACAGCCAGTGTGTCCCCCATATACAGCCAGTGTGTCCCCCATATACAGCCAGTGTGTCCCCCATATACAGCCAGTTTGTCCCCCATATACAGCCAGTTTGTCCCCCATATACAGCCAGTTTGTCCCCCATATACAGCCAGTTTGTCCCCCATATACAGCCTGTCCCCCCCCCCCCCAGCCCTGCACTTACCTTCCTCGGTCCGCGCCGTCCTCCATGTGTTCTCCCGCCCTCGATGTCGCTTCAGCCAATCAGGTTACCGGTAACCAGATCCGGTGAACCTCATTGGCTGAAACCTCCACAGTCTTCTCCAAGGAACGCACCGCCGTGCGTACCTGGGAGGAGTTTTTGGAAGCCGAATACAGCGTGAGAGCTGTATTCGGAAAGCCTATCAGAGCCGCTGGCTCTGATAGACACTTACAAGTCACACCCACCGCCGGCCGCCGCTCTAATTCATATGGCCGGCGCTCACCAGGAGGACGGCCATATGAATAGTGGGCAGCGCGGCAGCAATACACAGATTCATGCAATGCATAAATCTGTGTATTGTCTTTCAGTGGCGGTGCGGGAGCGAGAGGGGGCGGCGCTCCGGCGCCCTCTATGGACGCACTGCCACTGCTCCAGGTGCAGAACACTGACCCGAAGGTAGACAAAGAACTTTGCTTCCACCACACAAACATCTGCGGTGAGGGCTTGGTGTGGTGACCCTGCTCTCTCTCCTCTAAAGTACCCCTAGACAAGAGACAGACGAGATGATAGAAGAGAGGGGAGAGAGGAGACCGCTACACAAGTAAGTGAGATTAAAGCCTCATACACACGGTTGGACTTCCATCTGACTTTTCCGTGTTTTTTTTGTCTGAACGGAGTTGGTCGGGAACACCCATAGCATACACACGCTCGGACTTTTCTGCAAACTTTCCCAAAACTTTTTGCAACGTGGTTTTTCTGCTCTTTTCCGCCACCCTTTGGTCAACTTCTGCTATTGTTGGTTGATTTTAACATTAGTTGTTTTGTCCATCGGACAAAAGTCCGATGGTTTTCTGTACACACGGTCGGACTTTGCCCCATCGGACTTTTGTTGGGCAAAAGTTTGTCCGTTTGCAGACCCAACTTTTGTCCGATGAAAACAAGAAAAAAGCAAAAAAAGTTTGTCCGATGGAGCGTACACACGGTCGGATTGTTGGTCCAACTTGCTCAAAATGAAGTTTGTTGGCCAAAAGTCCGACCTTGTGTACGGGGCTTTAGTAATGATTATTAATTAAAATCCCCAAGCAATAGGGATGGAAAAAAAAAAAAAAGGGGAGAGAGAAAAAGAGAAAGGGGAGGAGGAAAGAGAAAAGAGGAAGAGAGAGACGTCAGGCGACGTCAGACATCAACGAAGGCCGCCGACACAGAAGGGGAGGCGGCATACATACTGGTGGATGGAAAGAACCAGTACGCGCGGCGCTGGGCATGAATTGACCGGCGCACGCGCAAATAGCCGCAATCCACGATAGGGAAGCCTCCAGCCAACGGATGAAGGCGTGGAGGCTCCCCTGTGCCGGAGAGATCCAACAAGCCAGTACAGTCAGGGGTCGGGGCATAAAAAGTCAGCCAAATGAAGCAAAAGAGATGGGGCTCCCGTGAGCCCAGACTTGCTGCTTTCAGTCGGTGGTTAAGAGGCTTAAACCAGCTAATGACACAGTTCTTGAGATTTTTCTCACTGTGTTATAAGAGAAGTCCGCAATAACACCCTCTAATGAGTCCAGTAACTATTCTCCAGGGCATGAGTATATATTTCACACTCCCCTGGTTTATAACCTACCCTGCAAGCTGCTACTAAGCACATCTCTCAGGCCTATTACTTTCTCTGGATCATCATCCATTTGCAATAATGCTGTGTATCCTATACGCGTAAGGAACACATTGATTTGTAAGTACCTGCTAAAATAGGATTTTTTGTACTCATCGTAAAATCCTTTTCTCTGACATCCATGGACTGACACGGTGTCTCTTTACACTTTACACGTGGGTTATGTCCCTGCTTGCAGGAGAAGACCTAGGCAGAATGTGAGATGTTATACATACATTCTAAAAGCCAGAGCTGAACAGCCCCACCCAGGGGGCGGTCCCTCCGGGCATAACCCTCACACTACAGTCAGCAGACTTCAGTTCGTAACAAAGCAGTACAAACTTAAAAAGGAAGGGTGGGTGCCGTGTCAGTCCATGGATGTCAGAGAAAAGGATTTTACGGTGAGTACAAAAAATCCTATTTTCTCTTACCATCCATGGACTGACACGGTGTCTCTTTACACGTGGGATGTCCCAAAGCAGTGTCAAGAGGGATGGGAGCAGTATAAATGGAAAAACCAAAAACTTCACTCCAATAAGGCAGAGCTCCTCAACGGAGGAGTCGCAACTTTAAACATCGGCCTGCAGCACCCTGCGGCCGAAGGAAGCATCCGGAGATGCAGCCACATTAACCTTATACAACTTAAAAGGCATGAACAGACGACCAGGTCGCCGCCTTGCACACTTGTGCAACCGACGCTTGATGTCGGAAAACCCAGGAAGCACCAATTGCCCTGGTGGAATGCGCCGTAACCGGAAAGGGAGGCGCCCGCCCTTTGAGAGCATAGGCTTGAATGACGGTTTGTCTGATTCCCCTAGAAATGATGGCAGACGAAACCGCTTGGCCCTGTTATGGACCAGAGACAGTCACAAACAGTGAGTCGGACTTTCGAATAGAAGCAGTAGCAGACAGGTACACCCGTAAGGCTCGTACCACATCCAATATGTGCAGCGCAAACTCTCTGGGATGCGATGGGTGAGGACACAAGGAAGGGAGGACAATGTCCTCATGTAGGTGAAAGGTCGACACCACCTTTGGCAAAAAGGAAGGTCACGGATGCAACACCGCCTTATCCTTATGGATGACTAAATATGGCGACTTGCAGGACAAAGCCGCCAACTCAGACACCCGTCAAACAGAAGTGATTGCCACTAAAAGGCCACCTTCTGAGACAAGACAAGAGGGGAATATCCCGGATATTCCCAAAAGGAGGTTCCTGGAGGACCGAGAGCACCAACTTCAGATCCCACGGTGGGAGAGGAGGCTTGACAGGAGGGAGCACATGGCGAACCCCCAACACAAGGTGCTAACCAAGAAATGACCCGCTAGAGGTCGCTGAAAGAAGACGGCCAAGGCCGAAATCTGATCCTTGATGGTACTCAAAGCAAGCTTTTGGGTCACTCCACACTGCAGAGGACGCAGGATTCTGGGGACGGAATACGTCCGAGGACGCCAGTCCAGCGCTTCGCATATGGCGATATAAGCTTTCCAGGCACGGTGATAGATCTGCTTGGAGGAAGACTTCCGTGTCCTTAACATGGTCAAAATGACCGAGTACGAGAGACCTCGGTCCCTCAACACCTGGCTTTCAACAGCCCTGCCGTTAAAGCCAGAGACTGTAAGCCGGATGAAACATAGGACCTTGAGACTGAAGGTCCTCCCTCATCGGCAACCGACAGGGAACGTCCGTGACGAGACGTACCAGATCAGCGTACCAGTGATGCTGAGGCCAATCCAGAACAATTAGGATCACCGGAGTTTATATCAGGCGATAAGGACCCTATGGGGCCACCAACGCATCCGAGGCATCGCCCAAGGATCCCTGGATCTGGCCACAACCTCGACCCTTGCGATTGAGTCGAGAGGCCATCAGGTCCACATCCGGCGTGCCCCACCGTCGGCAAAGGAGTTGAAATATGCAAGGACCACTCTTCTTGGTCCGGCGATTGGCGAATCAGATAGTCCGCCTGCCCATTGTCTATGCCCAGAATGTAAATGGCCTACAGAGCCGACACATTTCTTCCGGCCCACTTCAGGATACGGACTACCTCGGAAGCCGCAGCTGAGCTCCGAGTCCCCCCTTGATGGTTTACATACGCCACCGCCGTGGCGTTGTCCGACTGGCTCCTGATGGAGCGACCCCGTACTCTCTCCGACCTGAGGAGAGACACAGTCCGATGGCCCGTATTTCCAGAACAGTGATTGGTAAACGGGCTCGTCCGGAGTCCAAGGCCCTGAGCCGACAGGACTCCCCAGACTCCACCCCAGCCCGTCAGGCTGGTGTCCGTCGTGAGTACCGTCCATTGGATGGGAGGGGAACGACTTTCCGGACCGAAGAGCCGAGGATCTCAACCACCATGTCAGGGGCGCCCTGACCAGGTGAATCACCTGGATCTGAAGATCCAAGGACAACGGGGATTTGTTCCAGGTGGACAAGATCTCCTTCTGCAATGCCCTGGTGTGTGATTGGGCATACGGAACGGCCGCGAAGGAGGCCACCACGAGTCCCGGGACTCTCATGCAAAAAAACGGATTGACAACCATTTTCGGGATGTCAGCACCCGCACCGCAGACTGAAGTGTCAGCAACTTCTCCAGAGGTAGGATACCTTTGCCTCCAAGGAGTCCAGAATCAGAACTAGATACTCCAGACACTGAGTCGGGACCAGGACTGACTCCTGAATGTTCAGGAACCACCCGAAGTCCCTGAGGGTCTAATTGACGATAGTCACCTTTCCTCTAAGTCTGAGCCACTTTCTGCTCTTAGCAGATCGTCCAGATAGCCCACGACAGCAATACCTCACTGTAACAGAAGGCTAGAACCGGAGCAAGCACCTTGGTGAACACCCTTGGTGCTGAGGCTAGGCCGAAAGGAAGAGCCACAATCGATAGTGGACTTCGCTGATCGCAAGCGCAGAAACTTCTGGTGACTTGCGCAGATCGGAACATGCAAGTAGGCGTCCTTGAAGTCCAAGGACGCCAGAAGAAAATCCCTTTGGTGGAGTGTAGCGATCACCATGCGAATGGATTCCATGCGGAATTTCTGCACCTTCTCGAAGGCATTCAGGGCCTTAAGGTCCAGGATAGGTCGAACCACGTCCTATTTTTGGGACGACAAACAGATTCGAGTAGAATCCCTGAAAACTCTCCTGTGACGGAACCGGCACAATCACTCCGGACCTGATCAAATCCTGTACAGCCCCCAAGAGGGCTGCCCGACAGGTAGGAAGGAGAGGAAGATTCAAGGGAAAGAATCTGTCTGGGGGCCAGGATCGGAATACTATCCTGTATCCTGAGGTGACCACCTCGCACACCCACCAGTCGGAGATTCGGGAGGACCACCGATTCGTGACCTGCGAAGTCGTCCCCCCACCCCAGAGTCGGGCGGAGGCAAGACTTCACGCGGAGGCGGGCTTGGGAGCCGCTTGTTCGGCTTATGCACCCAGGGGCACTTGTGCCCACCAGCCGCACTGCCGTCAGTCTGAGAGGACCTACCCGTGGACTCTGACTGACGAAAAAACCCCGTTTTGCTGGAAAGGAAGGCCCCTGTTTGCGGCGGGCCTCCTCACTCTTGCTAGTCTAAGGAAGAAGAGTGCTTTTACCTCCCATGACATCCATGACGATGTCATCCAGAGCAGCACTGAAAGGTCTACCACCTTTAAATGGTAGATCCGTCAGGAGCTTCCTAAGGCTAGGTCAGCAGACCAGCACTTCAACCAGATAAGACGACGCAATACCACCGCCGAGACAGAGGCCCTGGATATTAAAGGGGCCGCGTCCAACGTGGCGTCGCACACATAAACCAGGCCCTGAACCAGTTGGTGGGCCAGAGCAACTGTGTCTGGAGGAAGATTATGCTCCTGTACAGCTAGGTGCAACATTTTTGCCCAACCTGTAAGTGTTTAAGACACAAGGGTCGCCGCTACCACAGGCCGTAGGGCGGATCCCAACAAGGCAAACATGGCTCTGCTCACCACTTCTGACCTCCTGTCAGTGGGGTCCTCAAATGCAGGAGTCCCCTCCATCGGGAGAGTGATGGCCTTGTTCAACCGGGCGACTGGAGGGTCGACCCTGGGGGAGAAGCCCACTTTTTAAGTAGGGCATCTTCAAGGGGTAGCTGATAGACAAACGCCGCGGGACCATAAAAAAATTCTTCTGCGGCTTTTCCCAGACCTTATCAATGAGCTGGTCAAAGAAAGTACATATGGAAAAACCTCTTTAGAAGGCCTGGCCTTAAAAGAACCAAAGGAGAGTGTATCCGCCTGAGGTTCTGCATCCGCAGCATTTTAGCTTGAGAGTGTCCCTCACCGCAGTCATGAGTACACTAACAAGCGCCCTGTCATTTACTGACTCAGAACTGGAGTTTTCCTCATAAGGAATGTCCTGTTCAAAACCATCCAATACATTCAGAACTAGGGTCCTGAGCGGTAGTGGCTAGGCCCATATCTGAATCAGCGCACTGCCCTCATGAAGTAAAGTGGGGAGAGGGCGCTTTTTTGCTCCCTTGCGCTTGCACACAGCTCCCATCCTGGTCAGAAATGATTCCAGGACTGCCCACAACTGGTCCCTAGGGACCGCAGGTGCTGAAGCACTGCCTGTTGTCCACTGACATTTAGGGGAAGCTGGTGACAGAGACTCCATATTGCCCCCCTCTGAGACTCCTCAGATAAAAAGTCCACCCACAGGCTGTGCTGACTGAGGAGGGGGCGCCCAGGGGACTCACCAAACCGGACCAGGGACCGCTCAGTTCCGCTGTCTGTACCGCGCTGTGTCAGCGCTGGTGAGCTGTGAGGAGATTGTGAGGAGATTTGCGCTGTTACAGCAGCGCTAGAGGCCAAAACTAGTGCTGAAGAGCGCGCGGGCTACAAGAAAATGGCCACCGCACTTCACTGAGGCGATCCGCGGCAAGATGGCCGCCATGACTCAGCAAAAGTGAAAAAAACAGCACACACACAGCGCCACTCGGCGCTCAGGCCCCAAAACACACAAAAAAAGGCCCCAAGCATATCTGCAGACCAGCATTAGCCCCTCCAAGAACAGTGTGACCCCCAGGCACCCCACACAGCACAGCGCCAGCAATGGTGACAGAGAGTGACAATCAAATACAGGGGGAGACAGGGAAAATCCCCCACAGAGAAACACACAGCTTTTTGTACTCACCTGCAGGCAGGAGAGACTACTTACCCGTCCCCCGAGGGACCCACTGGTGTGTTTGACAGGACTATCACAGTGCAGTACTGAGTAGCTGTCGGCCCGGTCCACCGCGAAAGATACAGTCAGTCAGGAACTGTTCAGTCTTGAGAGGACCGTGGGAGCATGAAAGCAAACCCGGCCACCCCTGGAGTCATGGGGCCTGTCGTGAACTGAGTCTCACGCACACAAGGCGAGGATCAGCACGCTCGATGGTCGGACAGGGAAGACTACGAGGATATCTTGTACCCAACCTGTTGCCCAGCCGACAGTTGATAGAAGATTCTCAAAAATAAAATAAAAAATAATTCCAGAAAAGGAATAAAAATAGGTCAGGAGACTGGCTCCTGAGAGAGCCACGTCTTCTCCTTCTGCTAGGCAGAAAAAAACTGAAGTCTGCTGACTGTAGTGGGAGGGTTATGTCCGGAGGGACCGCCCCCTGGGTGGGACTGTTCAGCTCTGGCTGTTTAGAATGTATGTATAACATCTCACATTCTGCCTAGGTCTTCTCCTGCAAGCAGGGACATAACCCACGTGTAAAGTGTAAAGAGACACCGTGTCAGTCCATGGATGGTAAGAGAAATATATTTTTGTGACACATGTCTGCTTTTTAGACTTGTGCACAACGGAAAAATTTGTTTAGTTTCGGTTCGTTTCTTTTCGGTCCTGTTGATTCGTAATCAATCGTAATTTTGCTAGACGGGATTTTTCGTGTTCGGACTACCGTACATACTCGAGTATAAGCCGACCCGAATATAAGCCGAGGCACCTAATTTTACCACAAAAAAAAAAAAAATGGGAAAACTTATTGACTCGAGTATAAGCCTAGGGTGTCCATCTGCATGCCTCACTGTGCCCATGTGCATGCCTCACTGTGCCCATGCCTCACTGTGCCCATGACTAGACTGATGTTTAACATGGTAGTCTATGGAAGGGGTGCCCGGCTTTGAAAAAAAAAACAAAAAACGGTGCTCTCTGGCCGCAGGTCCCCCGGACAACAAGCTTTGCACACTTGTAGAGGAAGAGTGGGGCTACATGTGCGCCAAGTTTAGGGTCCAGGGGACTTACGGCCGGCCAATACCGGGTCCTCAAATTCACCAGAGAAATTACCGTTTAACATAGGAGTCTATGGAAGGGGTGCCCGGCTTTGAAAAATTGTTGCTCCCTGGCTGTAGGTCCCCTTAGACAACAAACTTTGCACACTTGTAAAGGAAAAGTGGGGCTACATGTGCCCCAAGTTTAGGGTCCAGGGGACTTACGAACAGCCCGTACCGGGTCCCCAAAATCCAGGAGATCAGGCGCAAAAAGGCGACTCGAGTATAAGCCGAGGGGGGTATTTTCAGCACAAAAAAAAAAAAAATGTGCTGAAAAACTCTGCTTATCCACTTAAGCCCCGGACCATTTGGTAGCTAAAGGACCAGAGGTGAATTCAGAATTTTGCACTGCGCTGCTTTAACTGTAAATTGTGCGGACATGCAATGTTGTACCCAAACAAAATTTGCGTCCTTTTCTTCCCACAAATAGAGCTTTCTTTTAATGGTATTTGATTGCCTCTGCGATTTTTATTTTTTGCGATAAACGGAAAAAGACCGAAAATTTTGAAAAAAAATGATATTTTCTACTTTTTGTTATAAGAAAAATCGAATAAACTCAATTTTAGTCATACATTTAGGCCAAAATGTATTCAGCCACATGTCTTTAGTAAAAAATTCAATAAGCGTATATTTATTGGTTTGCGCAAAAGTTATAGCGTTTACAAACTAGGGTACATTTTCTGGAATTTACACAGCTTTAAATTTATGACTGCCTATCTCATTTCTTGAGGTGCTAAAATGGCAGGGCAGTACAAAACCCCCCCAAATGACCCCATTTTAGAAAGTAGACACCCCAAGGAAATTGCTGAGAGGCATGTTGAGCCCATTGAATATTTTTTTTTTGTCCCAAGTGATTGAATAATGACAAAAAAAAAATAAAAAATTACAAAAAGTTGTCACTAAATGATATATTGCTCAGACATGCCATGGTTATATGTGGAATTGCACCCCAAAATAAAATTTGGCTGCTTCTCCTGAGTACGGGGATACCACATGTGTGGGACTTTTTAGGAGCCTAGCCACGTACGAGACCCCGAAAACCAATCACCGCCTTCAGGATTTCTAGGCACAAATTTTTGATTTCACTCCTCACTACCTATCACAGTTTCGAAGGCCATAAAATGCCAAAATAGCACAAAACCCCCCCAAATGACCCCATTTTGGAAAGTAGACACCCCAAGCTGTTTGCTGAGAGGCATGGTGAGTATTTTACAGCTCTCATTTGTTTTTGAAAATGAAGAAAGATTTTTTTTTTTTTTTCAATTTTCAAAACTTTGTGACAAAAAGCGAGATCTGCAAAATACTCACAATACCTCTCAGCAAATAGCTTGGGGTGTCTACTTTCCAAAATGGGGTCATTTGGGGGGGGGGGGGGGTTTGTGCCATCTGGGCATTCCATGGCCTCCGAAACTGTGATAGGCAGTGAGAAGTGAAATCAAAAATTGACACCCTTAGAAAGCCTGAAGGCGGTGATTGGTTTTTGGGGTCCCGTACGCGGCTAGGCTCCCAAAAAGTCTCACACATGTGGTATCCCCGTACTCAGGAGAAGCAACAGAATGTATTTTGGGGTGTAATTCCACATATGCCCATGGCATGTTTGAGCAATATATCATTTAGTGACAACTTTGTGCAAAAAAAAAAATATATATATTTTTTCCGCAACTTGTGTCAACATATAAAATATTCCATGGACTCGACATGCCTCTCAGTATATAGCTTGGGGTGTCTACTTTCCAAAATGGGGTCATTTGGGGGGGTTTTGAACTGTTCTGGCATTTTATACACAACATTAGGAAGCTTACATCCACTCTTCTAACCACTTGAAGACAAAGCCCTTTTTGACACTTTTTGTTTACATGAAAACATATTTTTTTTTGCAAGAAAATTATGTTGAACCCCCAAACATTATATATATTTTTAAAGCAAAGGCCCTACAGAATAAAATGGTGGGTGTTGCATTTTTTTTTTCTACACAGTATTTGCGCAGCGATTTTTCAAACGCATTTTTTGGGGAAAAAATACACTTTTTTTAATTTTAATGCACTAAAACACACTATATTGCCCAAATGTTTGATGAAATAAAAAAGATGATCTTAGGCCGAGTACATAGATACCAAACACGACATGCTTTAAAATTTCGCACAAACGCGCATTGGCGACAAACTACATACATTTTTAAAAGCCTTTAAAAGCCTTTACAGGTTACCCCGTTAGATTTACAGAGGAGGTCTACTGCTAAAATTACTGCCCTCGATCTGACCTTCGCGGTGATACCTCACATGCATGGTGCAATTGCTGTTTACATATGACGCCAGACCGACGCTTGCGTTCGCCATTGGGCAAGAGCAGGGCAGGACAGGGGTGCTTTTTTATCTTTATTTTTTTATTATTAATTTTGCTTTTTTATTTTATTTTTAAACTGTTGCTTCCATATTTTTTTTATTTTTTTTTTATCATTTTTATTGTTATCTCAGGGAATGTAAATATCCCCTATGATAGCTATAGGTAATGACAGGTACTCTTTTTTGAAAAAACTGGGGTCTATTGGACCCTAGATCTTTCCTCTGCCCTCAAAGCATCTGACCACACCAAGATCGGTGTGATAAAATGCTTTCCCAATTTCCCAATGGCGCTTTTTATATCCGGGGGGGGGGGGTCATTCCCTCCCACTGCTTGTAAAAGCAGTCCAGAGGCTAATTAGCCGCTAGGATTGCTTTTACATGAAAGCCGGCCGCAGGCTGAAAAGAATGATACCAAGATGATACCTAAACCCGCAGGCATCATTCTGGTATAAACATTCAAAGTCCAGCAACATACCAGTACGTTGCTGGTCCTTGTTGGACATGTATTGTAATCTTTTTTTTTCATGCAGCCAGTTGGCTGAACGAAAAAAAAAAGATTGATCGGTGGGTATGCCCACAATTAGAATACCGCCCTTCATCCACCCACTTCTAATGATGGGCATACATGCACCATTTATATATGCCGAAGCATGGCGGCATCTTCCCGCAAAAGTTATGCCGCGTACACATGGTCAGACTTTTCCACGGGCAAGCCTCCGTCGGAATTTCGACCGTATATACGCGGCATTAGGAGCAAAATCGCTCCTCCGCCCCTGCTGCCCCAATGCTTCGGCATATATGCTTTTTTTTTTTAACTGTGGTGGCGAAATCACCTCCTACAGCACTGGAGTCGCAGGGATCAGGCCTGTCTCTGCAAACGCTGCAGTTATGTGTGTTGTGTTTTGCAAGTGACAGTGATCGATCGATACTGCACTTGGGTGGCCTGGGCTGGACGGAGGGGCAAAACGCAGGTGCTAGCAGGTATCTGGGCTGATCCCGCTAACACTGCGTTTTTGGGAACCCTAAACTGCTGGGGACGCTAGTATAGATCTGATCAGATATTGATCTGTTCAGATACTATACCACTAAGGGGGGTGTATGCTTCACGCGTGGGTGTTAGCGTTACTGGCACTAACCTGACGCTGCCTGGGGTGTGACGCAGATCCTCTCTGACGCTAAAACCTAATTGATATCACCCGCCGGGCGATCAGGGGGTTAAACCTTTATTGGGTTATATACGGCGGGTGCCCTGACACTATAAAAAGCAAACTAACTAACCAGCGTCACCCGTAACACTTATATGATGATCACTGGTGAAAGGGTTAACTAGGGGCAATTAGGGGGTTAAAACCTTTATTATTAGGTAATATATGGGGGTACCTGACGCTATATAAAAACCTGACGGCGAACCTAAAAAAAAAAATTACTGGCTACCGATCTGAATCACCGACGCTAAGACAGCGATCAGAAAAATGATCGCTTAGCGACAGTGGTGATAGGGGGTGAAAGGGTTACCTGGGGGGCGATCAGGGGGTTAAACCTTTATTAGATAATATATTGGGGTACCTGACGCTATAAAAACCTGCGGCGAACCTAAAAAAAAAAATTACTGGCTACCGATCTGCATCACCGACACTAAGACAACGATCATAAAAACGATCGCTTAGCGACAGTGGTGATAGGGGGTGAAAGGGTTACCTGGGGGGCGATCAGGGGGTTAAACCTTTATTAGATAATATATGGGGGTACCTGACGCTATAAAAACCTGCGGCGAACCTAAAAAAAATTACTGGCTACCGATCTGCATCACCGACGCTAAGACAGCGATCAGAAAAATGATCGCTTAGCGACGGCGGTGATAGGGGGTGAAAGGGTTACCTGGGGGGCGATCAAGGGGGTTAAACCTTTATTAGGGGGGGTTAGGGGGCTACACTGGACCTAAAACTAAATGTACTGACACTTTTACAATCACAAATGTCACTGATTGCAGTGATCACTAAATAAATGGTCACTGCAATCAGTGACACTGTGACTGGGGGCTGGGGGGTGATCTGGGGGGGCGATTTATGTACCTATGTGTCCTGGTGTCAGTGTAGTGTTGTGTGCACTAACCTGCATCTTCTCCTGTACGGCGCTCGGTATATGTGAGCGCAGCAGGAGAGATGACATCACTTCCTCCAGCCTGTGTAAACAAGTACACAGGCAGGGGAAGCTCTCATTCGCCGGGAGCGATCGAGAGGGGGGTGGCCGGAATCGAACGGCTGTCCCCTCATGCCGGATCGCTCCCGAAGGTAAAACGACCGCCCACTGTAAAGAAGGGGGGGTCCGATCGGACCCCCCAACTATACAAAGGCAATCACGTACATATACGTGATTCTGCCTGTCGGTGCCATTCTGCCGACGTATATTTACAGTGGGCGGTCGTTAAGTGGTTATACTCGAGTATATACGGTAATTCGTATTTTCGCAAGCGACATTTTTCGTTGAATCGGAATGATTCGTATTAATGTAAGCCTTATTTTTAGTTGATTTATAATTCGTACTTTCGGTAGAGTACATTGTTTTTCCTTGATTCTGGACACTCCTACTTTCGTAACTTTTTTTGGGTTTGTTGATTCGTAATTTTCCGTGTCTCTCTCACAACGACGCTGCCTATTATGCCTAATGTGCTTCGAATGGATTTGTACTTTTCTAAATACATAGCGGTTATTTGTAACGATTCGAAATCTGGTATTTTACTTTCGTTTTTTACACGCGGCTATAGCCTCCGCCCCTGTACACCATTTTGAGAGGGAGTTCAGCACGGTGAGGCAGGAGCAGAGAGCAGAGCAGAGTGTTATTGTACTTCGTATGGATTCGTACATTCGTAACTTTTTTCATAACGAATTATGCCGAAGACATTCTGGCATTCGCTATTTGCGGTATAATTTATTTCGGATTCGGTTTTATTCGTAATTGCTTTGTTCGGAAATTCGAATGCTTCCGAATGTCCGAAAGTTGCTAAATTCGGACGAATTTCAATTCGTTACGAAACGAATTGCACAAGCCTACTGCTTTTACTTTTCTTTTTCCTCTCCTTTTTCTTTTTCTTCGTCTTTTTCCTTTTTCCTCCTCCCCTTTCTCTCTTTTTTTCCTCCATCCCTATTGGTTGGGGATTTTAATTAATAATCATTACTTAATCTCACTTACTTGTATACACCTGTATTTGTTTCTATAGAAATATACCAGCAAGCTCGCACTCAAAACCCCTGAAGAAGGAAATATATCCATCATAATAGGAACAGTATGCCTTTTATGCTTTTCTGAAACATGTAGGGTTGTTGCCGTGATCACTTTTTTCTGATTGTTATCAGTACACTGTGCATTACGACTATTGAGCGGCTGTATTATTGTATCATGCTGTGTAATCTATGATTGTTTTTACCATGTACTTATATTTTTCTTATTAAAATTTCTACTTTTATACAAACTCTTTACTTTTTGTTATCCTGTTTTGGCTTCCTGCCCATACAATCCCTTGGGGCCTTCCCTTTTTTCTATGTTCAGGATCACGTACATGAATAGGGGTTGTCAGTGGAAATAATGATAAAGTGTGGGCCCCTTGGCTTCCTAAGCTTCTAGTTGAAGCCTCTTCTCTTCCAGTTTTGTTTTTCTGACCAAAATGTTCTCCCTGTTCACTTTATGTTTTTTAAGCCAATGGTATCTTTCTGGATCAATCTCTATAATACTGGCATTTTTTCTGACTATATTTGCCCGTAATGTACTGTTCTGATTCTATGTCGATTGGTAAACTGTGTTTACCCTGTATGACAACAATAAAAGCACCTTTGATTGTTAAAAAAATAAAAAATGGTTAGCTTACAGTCCTGTTTACACCTTGCTTTGCTTCAAAAATGATACCCCATGTAGCTTTAGTCGTGCTTCAAAAGGGTTTTCAAAGCCTCCATAGAAGTCTATGGACAAAGCTCGCTTGAAGCTGCACCAAAAGGCTCATCAAAGCCCCACCAAAAGGCTCATCAAAGCGCCACCAAAAGGCTCATCAAAGCGCCACCAAAAGGCTCATCAAAGCGCCACCAAAAGGCTCATCAAAGCGCCACCAAAAGGCTCATCAAAGCGCCACCAAAAGGCTCATCAAAGCGCCACCAAAAGGCTCATCAAAGCGCCACCAAAAGGCTCATCAAAGCACCAAGCAAAGGCTCATCAAAGCACCAAGCAAAGGCTCATCAAAGCACCAAGCAAAGGCTCATCAAAGCACCAAGCAAAGGCTCATCAAAGCACCAAGCAAAGGCTCATCAAAGCACCAAGCAAAGGCTCATCGAAGCACCAAGCAAAGGCTCATCGAAGCACCAAGCAAAGGCTCATCAAAGCACCAAGCAAAGGCTCATCAAAGCACCAAGCAAAGGCTCATCGAAGCACCAAGCAAAGGCTCATCGAAGCACCAAGCAAAGGCTCATCGAAGCACCAAGCAAAGGCTCATCGAAGCACCAAGCAAAGGCTCATCGAAGCACCAAGCAAAGGCTCATCGAAGCACCAAGCAAAGGCTCATCGAAGCACCAAGCAAAGGCTCATCGAAGCACCAAGCAAAGGCTCATCGAAGCACCAAGCAAAGGCTCATCGAAGCACCAAGCAAAGGCTCATCGAAGCACCAAGCAAAGGCTCATCGAAGCACCAAGCAAAGCTCAGCTGACATGTTCCACCTGGCTCCTTCAACAAAAGTAAATAAAAAAAAAAAACGTCTTGTCAGGCCAGGGGGTGCCAACAGGGCCACCCCAGGCTCAAATTTTAGCCAAATCAGCAAGCAATGGATGAAAATCCAAGCCATGAATGGCAGACCTAAAAGGTGTCTATGGATACGAGATGGCGGCTGTCCGTGCACAGGTTTCATCCACCAATCTGCTGGTCTTTGTGCAAATGCGCAACTTTGCATAGAGTAGACATATTTCTATGACATGGGAATTTTATCCACAGATAATGAACGATAATCCATTAAAAAAAAAAAAATCTTCTTCTCCAACAAGCATGGGGAAAACCCTATAGGCATGAAACTTCCCAAATTTAGCCACCTAAAGTGGTTGTAAGCCCCTCCATATGCTCAGTAAAATGACCGGCCTCAGGTAATACGCAGAGATAAAACAAATCCTCCTACATAAGTTGTACCTGTTTATCTGCAGGCTTCTCTTCTCTACATACGTTTAAAGTGCTGACTTTTTAAGCTTCTCTAAAAGTTCTGGAAAAAAAAAAAAAAAGGGGGGGGTGGAGAGCTCAAATTATACATTGCAGAGCACAGGAGGAAAGCTTCGAGAGCTGATTGGAGGAAGGAGACACCCCCACCCTCCCTATACACAGCAACAGAGCTGAGGCTGTCAATCACAGGCTGTGTGTTGGAGCTTTCCCCCTCCCACCCCTTTTACCATTTTATTCTTGTTGTCAGGGAAACTTGTCACAAATAACTCATGCTGATAGCAGAGGAAGGAGGCAACAGACAGAAATGACACTTAGTGCTCTGGACTGAGACAAATACACACTATAGATGGATATGCTCTGTTCATATTTCATGTTCGAGGTGACTGTATCCGTATTAGTGCATTTGCAACAGAGATGAGTTTTGTCCACGGTACTTTTTTCATTTCCACTAACAGTCACATTTTCAGGACAAGGTTTCAGGGGTCTACCCTGTTCTTCTCAGTAGTGCTCAATAGTAGGACCAAGATGAAGGGGGTAGATCCCTGAAAGCATGTCCTAAAAAAATGTTGCGTCTCCCTGGCTAAGTTTAAAGGATCTGTACCCATATTAGTGCACTTGCAAAAAAGCAGTTGAGTATTGTCCATGTTTTTTTGGGGCTTTTGGGGTCCAATGCCTTTTTCTTGGCCCAAGCAATCAGGGCTTGACAAATTTGCTTGGAATCTAGGAACCAGCTAAAAAAGTTATGAGCCAGGAACGCGCCCTGTCCCGCCGAGCTCGCGCGCAGAAGCGAACGCATACGTGAGTAGCGCCCGCATATGAAAGCGGTGTTCAAACCACACATGTGAGGTATCGCCGCGATCGGTAGAGCGAGAGCAATAATTCTAGCCCTAGACCTCCTCTGTAACTCAAAACATGCAACCTGTAGAATTTTTTAAACGTTGTCTATGGAGATTTTAAAGGGTAAAAGTTAGTCGCCATTCTACGAGCAGACGCAATTTTGAAGCGTGACATGTTGGGTATCAATTTACTCAGCATAACATTATCTTTCACAATATAAAATAAAACTGGGCTAACTTTACTGTTGTCTTATTTTTTTTTTTATTTAAAAAAAAGTGTATTTTTTCCCAAAAAAGTGCGCTTGTAAGACCGGTGCGCAAATACGGTGTGACAGAAAGTATTGCAACGACCGCCATTTTATTCTCTAGGGTGTTAGAATAAAAAATATATATAATGTTTGGGGGTTCTAATTAGAGGGAAAGAGATGGCAGGGAAAACAGACAGGGAAACTCCATTAGCATTGCTGGTTGTCATACCAACTGCCACCACAAGATGGCGCTAGACCACAGAAGGAAGCATAGGCCAAAGCCGCGGCCTCAATTACCGGCCGGCGCGGCCCGACGTGATCCCGCGGCGCGCGGGGAGGGGGGGGGGGGCACGGAGACACAGGATACCCCAGCTGTGCTGCCCCAGGTGCCAGGTCGCTAATTCTAGTCGCAATGGCGACCTGGCGCCCGGGGTTTGTCGAGCCCTGCAAGCAATACTGTTTGGACTGAGAAGAACAAGGTAGATCCACCAAAGCTTGTCCTGAAAACCAAGTATTGTGCGCAGTACAATCACTTTAAACACATGCAACCGGAAACATTTTTAGAACAAGCTTTGTAGGGTCTACCCTCTTCATCTTGGTCCCAGCTGTACCTTAGAAGAAGGGGGTATTCCCCCAACACTTGTCCTGAAAAAAGTTTTCTGCTAATGCCTGAAAGGGATTGTTGCCGTATTAGTACACTTGCAACAATGCACTTAATTACGGTTCAAGACTTTTTTTTTTAGAACAAGCTTTGGGGGTTCTACACCCTTCATCTTGGTGTCCGAGCAATACTGTTTGGACTGAGAAAAACAGGGTAGACTCCCCAAAGCTTGTCCTGAAAAAAGGTATTATGGACACACTCAAATGCATTGTTGCAAGTGTACTAATATGGGTACAATCCAGTGGCGGCTGGTGCTTTTTTTTGGGGGGGGCGCAAACAAACTGAAAAAAAAAATGATCAATTGCAGCCAGTTTCCCCATCAAATGCAGTCAGTTTGCCCCCCCCTCCCCCCCGCACGCCACTTACCTTTCTGGGGTCAGCGTCGTCCTCCTCTACGCTCCCTCCGAGTCCTCGATGTTTTCTCCCGTCCTCGATATCATCTTTGCTATGATTGGACGCTTCAGCCAATCAGGTGACCGCAACCAGACCCGGTGCACCTGATTGGCTGACAGGCGGGTCAGTGTTAGGGCAGTGCGCCCGCTGTTTAACCATTTGGAAGCCAATTAGAGCCCACAGCTCTAAACAGGAAGCCTATTAGAGCCTCTGGCTCTAATCAGGCACTTCCAAAACACACCCACCGCTGTAATTCAGATGGCTGGCGCTCAACAGGGGGCCGGACACCTGAATAGTGGGCGGCAGGGGCGACAATAGATAGATTCATGCAATGCATGAATCTATCTATTGTTGAGTGATGGGTGCAGGAGAGAGGGGGCGGGGCTCCTGCGCCCTCTATGGATGCACCGCCACTGGTACAATCACTTTAAGCATATGCAACTGCAAACTTTTTTTGGGGGGGGGGGGGGAGTGGGGACTACCTCTTTCATCTTGGACCAAGCTGTACCTTAGAAGAAGGGGATAGTCCCCTAAAAGCTTGTTCTAAAAAAGTTTGCGGTTGCATATGCTTAAAGAGATTGTTACTCTATTACAGTGGTTCTCAACCTTTCTAGGGCCGGGACCCCTTGAAAGTTTCCCAAGTTGTGGGAACCCCTAAAAGTAAAGTTTTTTCGTAGCGTGGGTTGTCAGAACCCAAGGCAAGACAAGTAATTTGCGCCCCTAACCCATGGACATTTAGCACTCACTGAGTGCCTTCCACTCGTACAGTATTAAAACACCTTATAATACATTTTATGTACCACTATCTTTTTGCTCTCCTTTTTTTCCCTTTTATCTCTCTCTAACCTTATTTATTGTCCCCCCTCCATCCCTCTCTCTAGCTTGTTGTCTCTCTTATTGTTTCTCTTCCTTTTTCTTTGTTCCTCCCCCTCTTTTCCTCTCCCTTCCATGTATTCTCTATTTTTATTCCTTCTCTTACTCCTTGGGGGGGGGGGGGGGGAATGGGTTGAGTGCCAATATTAGTTGGAGTTCTGATCAGCCAACTTAGGTGCTCTTGATCAAAGTCATTTGCTGATCTGAGAGCTGTAGTGGGGACTATTAATGGCAACTATAATCACAGGTTGTATTACTCACTGTGTCTCCGGCTTCACTGTGTCTCCAGACTCTCCAACTTTGTGGTGTCTCGTAGCAGTGACACCTATGCCGAAATCAGCAGAAAGGGTCTCCTCCAGCCCCTCCCACTTCACATTCCTCACCAGTCAGCTGACCTCTAGTCTCTGCCGCCCAGCCATGCCGTGAACTGAATGGGCGGCTGCAAAGTGGCTGAGTTGGCGGCTGTGAGCTCTAGGAACAGCCCACCTGGGCAGCCACAGGCTCCAGGGTCAGCCCTGCTGGGTGGCCGCAAAAAGGCTGAGAGAGCAGTGCTGGCTTCAGGAACAGCCCAGGATTTGGTGACCCCTGGCAAATCATCATTTGACCCCCGAGGGGGTCCCGACCCCCAGGTTGAGAACCACTGCTCTATTAGTATACTAGCAACAACTCACTTGAGTACTGCCCACAATACCTTTTTTCAGAACAAGCTTTTACACCCTTCATCTTGGTCCAAGCAATACTGGTTGGACTGAGAAGAACAGGGTAGACTTCCCAAAACTTGTCATGAAAAAATTATCATGAACATACCCAACTGCATTGTTGCAAGTGCACTAATACGACTATAATCACAGCTGAGCTTGGACCAAGTGTACTAATAAGGCAACAATCACTTTAAGCATATGAAGCCACAATCCTTTTCAGAACAAGCCTTTGGTGGTCTGCCTACTTCATCTTGGTTCAAGCAGTACCTTAGAAAAAGGTGGTAGATTCCCCAAACCCCCCCCCCCCCCCCAAAGCTTGTCCTGAAAAAAAAAGTATGCGGCTGGATATGCATAAAGTAACGTATTAGTACACTTGCAACAATGTAGTTGAGTACTGTCCATGTCCATGACACCCTTCATCTTGGTCCAAGCAATACTGGTTGTTCTGAGAAGAACAGGGTCGACTCCCCACAGCTTGTCATGAAAAAATTATTTACGACTGCAATCACTTTAGGCATATAAAGCCTCGTACACACGACCGGTTTTCTCGGCAAGGAAACTGCTGGGAGAGCTTTTTGCCGAGAAAACCGGTCGTGTGTGTATGGTTTCTCGTCGGGAGAACTGCCGGGAATCTCGATGAGAAAAATAGAGAACCTGCTCTCTATTTTCTCATCGGCCTGTTTCCTGACGAGAAAACCGTGAGTGTGTATGCTTACCTGTCCATGGTAAACCCGCTCATGCTTGAAAAGACCTCGACGCATGCGCGGTAGCATACAAGGGTAGTGTAGGGTGTAGCAAGATGGTGGCGACGGCATCGAATGTGACGAGCGCAGGCTCATCGTAGTCGATGACGTCACCGCGTTCTTGCCATTCAAAAGAACGGCGGTTCTTTTGAATGGCCGTGTGTACACTCGGCGAGCAAGGCAAGCTTGCTGGGAATCCCGTTGGGAAAACCGTCGTTTTTTTTCCCGCCGGGATTCCCGCCCATGTGTACGAGGCTTTAGGCCACAAACTTCTTTTCAGAACGAGTTTTTGGTGGTTTACTCTCGTCATCTTGGTTCAAGCAGAACCTTAGAAGAAGGGGGTAGATAGACCTCCCCCAAAGGTTTTCCAGAAAAAAAAAAGTTATCTTGGACAGTACTCAACTGCAATATTGCAAGTGTACTTAAACGGCTACAATCACTTTAAGCATATCAAGCCGCAAACATTTTAGAACAAGCTTTTGGGGAACTACCTCCTTCATCTTGGTCCAAGCTGTACCTCCTAAGAAGAGGGTAGACCCCCCAAAACTTTTCCTGGAAATTTTTTTGTGGCTGGATATTATTAAAGTGATTGTTGTCGTGTTAGTACACTTGCAGCAATGCAGTTGAGTACTGCCCAAGATATCTTTTTAGAACAGGCTTTGGGGGGGGGGGGGTCTAGAACCTTCATCTTGGTCCAAGCAATACTGTTTGGACGGAGAAGAACAGGGTAGACCCCTCCAAGCTTGTCATGAAAAAAAAGTATCATGAACATACCCAACTGCATTGTTGCAATACGACTGCAAGCATTATAGGCATAACAAGCCGCAAACTTGTTTTCAGAACAAGCTTTTGGTGCTCTGCTCCCTTCATCTTGGTCCAAGCAATACCTTAGAAGGGGGTAAACCCCCCAAAACTTGTTCTGAAAAAAAAGTTTGCGGCTGGATATGCCTAAAGTGATTGCAATCGTATTGCAACACTTGTAACAATGCGGCGGAGTATGTTTATGATACTTTTTTTTTTTTTTATGACAATCTTTGGTGGATCTACCCTGTTCTTCTCAGTCCAAACAGAACTGCTTGGACCAAGTTTAAAGTGGTTGTAAACCCACTTTGACAACTTACACCTACAGGTAAGCCTAGATTAAGGAATATCTCCTTAACCCACACGGTTAAGGAGATAATTGCAGAAAACACTGCACTGATGTCTACGGCGCATGCGCGCCGTAGACAACGGCGCAGGCGCACTGAGCGTCCCGGCATAACGAATAAGACATGCAGGGATTATGACGGTCCCGCGCGCATGCGCGGGAGTGACGTCATCGCCGCTCCGGTCAATCACAGCGCCGGAGTGGCGATACCAGGAAGAAGCTCCGAGGGGACATGGCGGCGGAGGGGAACGAGGAGGACTTTGGGGGCTTTGATTTCAGGTAAGTGCCACATAATGAGCTGCCTTTCTCTTGAAGGGTCTTATTTTATCACGTTTTTTTGGGGGGGGGTGGTTTACTTCCTCTTTAGGGTTGTAGATCCCCCAAAGCCTGTTCTTAAAAAAAAAAAAAAAAAAAACACGATATCTTAGGCAGTACTAAACTGCATTGTTGCAAGTGTACTAATACAGCTACAATCACTTTAGGCATATCAAGCTGCAAACTTTTTAGAAAAAGCATTTGAGGAGCTACCGCCTTTATCTTGGTCTAAGCTGTACTTCCTAAAAAGGGGGTGGACCCCCCAAAACTTGCCTTGAAAAAAAGTCTGCGGCTGGATATGCCTAAAGCGATTATTGGTGTATTATTACTAGGGCTGTGGAAATGAACTATTAATTTCTCGATTAATCGTTTTCATCGATCAAAATTATTTTGATCGATTAAAAATATTAAAAATATTTTGATCTGTACTCACCTCTCCCCCGGCTTCCGGGTCTTCAGGGAGATCCGGTGATGTCACGGATCACCGGCGGGGCTTGCCGTGTCCATCTGAAGGGCTCCTTTGCTGTGCCTTCATATCTGCATGCCGGCGGGACCTTAATATCTGCCACACGCAAGGGCTGTTACACTTCCCTCTATCAACCTGGGATTCTACAGCCATCCACTGGGAGTTGTGATAGTTCCCTTCACGGGACATCTACATGCCGACGGACTGATGTTAGCCCCTCCTCATCTGGATTCAGCAGTGGTATCGTTGTATACATTTTTATACCAGTACCATACTTAGCTACATGTTTTTTGACTGCTTTTGCTACCGTTTGGTATTACTCGCACCATTTTTACAGTTTATGTAGCCACATCGATTTTATCTCCAGTGCAATATTTATTTTGTTATCTACTTGAAGACTATAAAAGTTTTAATGCTATTCCCATCGAGAGCTGCCTTTGTGTTTTTTGTATCCTGCTATCCGTTTTTCCAGTGGTTGGGAGCTGCACTGGGAATCGGCCTGCAAGGAGATCAGCTAAAAGTAGTTGGATCTATGTGCGTTATAATTAATCAAAATTAGTGGATTAATCGATTTTAAAAAAAACGATTAATCGAACATAAAAATTTTAATCAGTAACAGCCCTAATTATTACATTTGCAACAACGCAGTTGAGTACTGTCCATGATTTTTTTTTTTTTAGAACAGGCTTTGGAGGGGGGGTGTCCAAGCAATACTGTTTAGACTGAGAAGACTAAAAAAAAAAAAAAAAAAAGTATCATGAACATACTCAACTGCATTGTTGCAAGTGTTGCGATACAACTGAAGGCTTTGGGGGGTCTACACCCTTCATCTTGGTCCAAGCAATACTGTTTGGACTGAGAAGAACAGGGTAAGATCCCTCCAACTGCATGTTGCAAGTGTACTAATACGGCTATAATCACTTTAAGCATATCAAGCTGCAAACTTAGAACAAGCTTTTGGGGTACTACCTTCTTCATCTTGGTCCAATCTGTATCTTAGAAGGAGGTAGGCCCCCAGAAAGTTGTCCTGAAAAAAAGTTTGTGGCGAGATACAATAAAAGTGATTGTTGCCGTATTAGTACACTTGCAACAATGCAGTTGAGCACTGCCTAAGGTATTTATTTTTTTGGAGGCTTTGGGGAGTCTTCACCCTTTATCTTGGTCCAAGCAATACTGTTTGGTAGGGATGAGCTCAGGCGTGTTCTCATTGAACACGTGCAGAGCCCGCCAAGGAAGTCGGCACCGTCAGAACCGCGCTGCGCTAATCACAGGCAGGGAGACATTGTCCCGATCTCTGCAGCTGAGCATCGGGACAATGTCTCCCTGCCTGTGATTAGCGCAGCACGGCTCCGACTTCCTTGGCGGGCTCTGCACGTGTTCAATGCGACCACGCCTGAGCTCATCCCTACTGTTTGGACTGAGAACAGGAAAGACCCCTCAAAGCTTGTCATGAAAAAAGTATCATGAACATACCCAACTGCATTGTTGCAATATGACTGGAGGCTTTGGGGGGGTCTACACCCTTCATCTTGGTCCAAGCAATACTGTATGGACTGAGAAGAACAGGATAAGATCCCTCAAAGCTTGTCACGAAGAGTATTCAACTGCATGTTGCAAGTGTACTAATACGGCTATAATCACTGTAAGCATATGCAAACTTTTTTAGAACAAGCTTTTGGAGGGGGGCTAACTCCTTTATCTTGGTCCAAGCAGTACCTTAGAAGTAGGGGGGTGTCCACCAAAATCTTGTTCCCCAAAAAAAATAAATTGCGGTTGCAAATGCTTAAAGTGCTTGTAGCCGTATTAGTACACTTGGTCCAAGCTGTACCTTAGAAGGTGGTGGTGGAGGAGGTGAAGGTGGTGGAGGAGGTCCCCCTTCAAAGCTTATCCTGGAAGTGTAACAAAGTGCTAAAATACAAAAGGGGGTCATTTACTAAAACTGAAGAGTGCAAAATCTGGTGCATCCCCACAAAGAAACCAATCAGCTTCCAGGTTTTATTGCCAAAGCCTAATTGAACAAGCCGAAGTTAGAAGTTGATTGTCTACCATGCACAGCTGCAGCAGATTCTGAGTGCTCCAGTTTTAGTAAATCTCCCCCATAGTATCACGGACAGAACGGCAGTGTTGCATGTGGATAAATCTGGTTATGATCCCTTTAGGTGTGCCCAGCCGCACACTTTCAAACTGGGCAGAGGTTCTCTTAACGACTGTAGACAGCGGCACCTTACGGCATTTTAAAGGCATAGTTAATGTTTGATATTATGAGCCCCAGGACCCCTCTACGTCCTAGGCTGCTGCCTCTCCCATTCCAAGAGGAAATCCTCAGCAGCCGGGACTGTCCCTGGATAGCAGATCTGGCTCCTTTGAACAAATCAGCAGGAAAAGTCAAACAAGGACAACAGGCAATGAATGCAATGAGATGTTCAGAAAGGGTGTACTTACTGCAGCCAGGAACGGAGTCAGTGAGAGGACGTTCTCTTCCCTCCAGCCCTGGTCAGGGGTGATCAGCACCCGGTGCACTCACTGCTGGGTGACTCAGGTCTGCTGTGAAGAAAGTGTTGTGTATTCTCATTATCAGCTGCTTCTTTGTGGCTGGAACAACCCCCAGCTCACCCAGGCAGTGTGCTAAGAATCCTGCTAGATGGGTTCACAAGGGATTGTGAAAGCCTCTGCGCTTCAATCTTGCGGCCACTAGGGGGTGCATGGAATAGCCAAGGTCTACTGCAATACTACAAACTGCGGCGCTTCATTTGCAGCTTGCATGGTTTACCTGGGTTTTATTTCAGATCGCAATTTCCATCGTTTCCAGCCGTAGCAGGGCGCTGATGTCCTAGAAAATTCGGTCGCTTGTGCAGCAGTTGCTTTATCGTTGCTTTATTGTTTGGCTACAAGTTTCAGCCCCGCTGCAGTGATGAGAACATGCAGACTGTTTTGCTGCAGTTGGGGAAAGCTGCAAACAAGCCGTTTGTAATGCACTTTCTCTCTTGGTTTACACCTCCCTTCTTTTTTTTTTTTTTTTACATTTAGGGCCAGTTCACACCAGACGCAGTTCCGTGCGCATTTTTTCTGCACTAAAAATGCATGCACAGTGTTTTCCATGTATTCCAATGGCTCTTGTTGGCTCTAGTTCACACCATGCAGTCAGTTTCCGGTGCAGAAACTGACTGCATGGTGTGAACTAGAGCCATTGGAATACATGGAAAAAACTGTGTATGCATGTTGTGCAGAAAAAAAGCACACGGAACTGCGTCTGGTGTGAATTGGCCCTAAGTCCATTTAACCACTTAAGGACCCGGAAGGTTTTACCCCCTTAAAGACCAGGCCATTTTTTTACGATACGGCACTGCGTTACTTTAAGACCACTTTCACACTGAGGCGCTTTCACGTTAAAAAAAGCGCCTCAAAAGCTTACTAAAACGTATTTCCATTAAAATCAATGAATCCTTTCACACTGGGGCAGGGCGCTGAAAAAACGCCCCTCTCCATTGAAAGCACTTCAAAAGCGCCTAAAAAGCGCTTCAAAAGCGCTCAATGTTTTACTGGCAGTTTTTCAAGCACCTCAGTGTGAAAGAGGCCTAACTGACAATTGCGCGGTCGTGCGACGTGGCTTCCAAACAAAATTGACTTCTATTTTCCCCCCCACAAATAGAGCTTTCTTTTGGGGGTGTTTGATCACCTCCTGCGGTTTTTGTTTTTTTGCGCTATAAACTAAAAAGGAGCAGCAATTTTGAAAAAAAAAAAAAAAAAAAACTATATTTTTTTACTTTTTGCTGAAAAAAATTGAGTACAGTCCGTGATACTTTTTTTTTATTTGCACTAACATATTATTTTTCATGGACAAGCTTTTGGCTATAATAAATATCTAAAAAAATAAAATAAAAAAATTCTTTATCACTTTAGGTTAACCATTTGCCGACCAGCCGGCGCAGTTTTACTGCGGCAGCATGGGCGAAGCGACATTATGTTACGTCGTTTTGCCCTGTGGCCACTAGGGGCACATGCCCGCTGCTCGCCCCCGGAGCCGATGTGAGTGCCCAGCGGGCACGATGACCGCCGGGCACCTGCGATCGCTCGTGACACAGTGAGAACTGGGGGCTGTGTGTGTAAACACACAGTTCCCAGTTCTTTCAGGGGAGAAATTACTGATCCTGTGTACAAAGTATGAACAGCGATCTGTCATTTCCCCTAGTCAGTCCCATCCCCCCCCCCTTCAGTTAGAACACACTTTAGGGAACATAATTAACCCCTTGATCACCCCCTCGTGTTAACCCCTTCCCTGCCAGAGTCATTTACACAGTAATTAGTGCATTTTCATAGCACTGATCGCTGTATAAATGTGAATGGTCCCAAAAATGTGTCAAAAGTGTCCGACGCAATGTCGCAGTCCGGATAAAAATCGCAGATTACTAGTAAAAAATAAATAATAATAAAAATGCCATAAATGTATCCCCTATTTTGTAGATGCTATAACTTTTGCGCAAACCAATCAATAAACGCTTATTGCGATTTTTTTTTTTCTTTACCAAAAATATGTAGAAGAATACGTATCGGCCAAACTGAGGAAAAAAAATGTTTATGGGGATATTTATTATAGCAAAAAGTAAAAGATATTGTGTTTTTTTTTCAAAATTGTTGCTGTTCTTTAATTTATAGTGCAAAAAATAAAAACCGCAGAGGTGATCAAATACCACTAAAAGAAAGCTCTATTTGTGGGAAAAAAAGGACGCAAATTTTATTTGGGTACAGCATCGCACGACCGCGCAATTGTCAGTTAAAGCGACGCAGTGCCAAATTGTAAAAAGTGCTCTGGTCAAGAAGGGGGTAAAATCTTCCAAGGCTGAAGTGGTTAATATCTATGCTACTACATATTTTTGGTAAAAATCCCAATTAGTGTATATTGTGCAAAAGTTATAGCATCTACAAAATAGGGGATATATTTATGGAAATTTTTTTTTATTATTATTTTTGCTAGTAATGGCGGTGATCTGCGATTTTTAGCGGGACTGCGACATTGCGGCGGACAGATCAGACACTTTTTTGGGACCAGTGACATTTATACAGAGATCAGAGCTAAAAATAGCCACTGATTACTGTATAAATGTCACTGGAAGGGAAGGGGTAACACTAGGGGGCGATCAAGGGGTTAAGTGTTCCCTGGGAGGTGTTGCTAACTGTATGGGGGGCTGGGCTGACTAGAGGAGGAGAGAGATCGCTGATCACTAGGAATAGACGATCTCTCTCTCCTCACCTGACAGGACAGGGATCTGTTTGTTTACACTGACAGATCCCCGTTCTGCCTGTCTCTGGAGCGATCTCTAGTGGCCGGCGGACATCGAGTCTGCCGGATCCACTGGTTGGCTCCCCCGCTCGTGAATGGGTGCGCCCACAAATCGCCGTGAACGCACCCGACGTACAATGACGGCAATTCGCGCAGGGGAGCCAACTTGCCGCAGTACAACTGCGGCGGGTGGTCCGTAACTAGTTAACATGGTTTCCTATGGCACACGTTTACATCTATGCGTTTTTCAGCGTGCGTTTTTTTTTTGGGAAAGGGTCAGTAAGAAAAAGTCCCCGACCCTTTATTTTTTCCACAGCAGATTGTATTTTGCGTGTAATAGACTTCAATGGACCCGCACCAAAAATGCAAGTGTTGCGTTTTTTTTATGTGTTTTTACATGCTATTTGCTTCTTTTTTTTTTTTTTTTCATAACAAACTGTAAATAGCTTCTTGTAAAGGAGCGGGCCGAGAGGCTCCATTTACATCTATGTATGTTGTTTTTGAGCGTTTCTGATGTGCTTTCCACGCTTTTTGCAGCGATTCGCGTTTTTATGCTTTTTTTTGGGGGGGGGGGGGGGGATTGTTGTTGTACAGATTTAACCACTTAAGCCCCATACACACGGTCGGACTTCCATCTGACTTTTCCGTGGATTTTTGTCCAAACGGAGTTGGCCGGGCACACCCATAGCATACGCACGCTCTGACTTTTCTGCAAACTTTCCCAAAACTTTTTGCAACATCACGTGGTTTTTCTGCTCTTTACCGCCACCCTTTGGTCAACTTCTGCTATTGTTGGTTGATTTTAACATTAGTTGTTTTGTCCATCGGACAAAAGTCCGATGGTTTTCTGTACACACGGTCGGACTTTGCTCCATCTGACTTTTGTTGGGCAAAAGTTTGTCCGTTTGCCGACCCAACTTTTGTCCGATGAAAAAAAAAAAAAAAAAAGTTTGTCCGATGGAGCGTACACACGGTCGGATTGTTGGTCCAACTTGCTCAAAATGAAGTTTGTTGGCCAAAAGTCCGACCGTGTGTACGGGGCTTTAAGGACCGAGCCTGTTTTTCAGACTCGGTGTTTACACGTTAAAAACAAGTTTTTTTTGCTAGAAAGTAACCCCCAAACATTATACATTTTTTTTTCTAACACCCTAGGGCAGGGATATGCAATTAGCGGACCTCCAGCTGTTGCCAAACTACAAGTCCCATGAGGCATAGCGAGACTCTGACAGCATCCAGCATGACATCCAGAGACATGATGGGACTTGTAGTTTGGCAACAGCTGGAGGTCCGCTAATTGCATATCCTTGCCCTAGAGAATAAAATGGCGGTCATTGCAATACTTTTTGTCACACCGTATTTCTGCAGCGGTCTTACAAGCGCGCTTTTTTGGGGAAAAAAAAACACTTTTTTAAATTAAAAAATAAGAAAACAGTAAAGTTAGCCCAGTTTTTTTTTTTATATATTGTGAAAGATAATGTTACGCCGAGTAAATTGATACCCAACATGTCACACTTCAAAATTGCGCCCGCTCGTGGAATGACGTCAAACTTTTACCCTTAAAAATCTCCATAGGCGACTTTAAAAAAAATTCTACAGGTTGCATGTTTTGAGTTACAGAGGAGGTCTAGGGCTAGAATTATTGCTCTCGCTCTACAGATCGCGGCGATACCTCACGTGTGGTTTGAACACCGTTTTTATATGCAGGCGCTACTCACGTATGGGTTCGCGTCTGCACCCGAGCTCGGCGGGGCGGGGCGCTTTAAAAACTGTTTTAAAAAAAATAATGTGGGTCACTTTTATACCTATTACAGGGAATGTAAACATCCCTTGTAATAGAAAAAAGCATGACAGGTCCTCTTAAATATGAGATCTGGGGGTAAAAAATACCTCACATCTCATATTTACACTAAAATGCAATTAAAAAAACGGCCCTTTAAGAGCTATGGGCGGAGCCGACGTTGCTTCCACCCTGCTATGGTATGGAGATGGTTGGGGGCCATTTTGCCCTCACTCGTATCCATACCCAGCCACGGATATGACCCGATCGCCTCCGCCGCTACCGACGACACCGGTAAGCGGCGGAGAGCGGCGGGAGGGGTTGCCCATCTCCCGCTGCAGATAACGGTGATCTTGCGGCGAATCCACCGCCGCAGAGACCACCATTATCGTAAACCTGCCTGAAGAGATGGATACCTCGGTTGTGGCAGCAGCTGCTGCCATTACCGGGATATTCCTCTTCAAAGTCAGGACGTATATAGTCGTGCGGCGGTCGGTAAGTGGTTAAAAATGCTAATCGTGGCAAAATTGCGGTAAGGCCTGATTCGCACCCATGGCATTTTTAGTGCTTTTTGCATTTTGCAGATTTGCACTACAGAACGTGTTCCATAGGAAACCATGTGAAATGGACTGTAGTGCAAATCTGAAAATGCATAGGTGTGACTCAGGGCTAAAAACGCACTACATGCTTTTCTGCAGCTTCTCCATTGAAGTCTATTGACCCAAAAAAGAAGTGTTTTGCGTTTAAAAAAGTTTCTGACCCTTTCCAAAGATGCAGAGGCACAAAAATGCGTCGACATGAATGTGTTGTATAGGAACCCATGTTTAAAAAAAAAGTCCTGCGTTTCTGCAAAAAGCATTAAAAAAAAAACGCATTGGTGTGAATGGAGCCTCAAGGAGAAGTACAGGGAAAGCTTGTTTGGCTGTACTTCTCCTATGGATCAAGGAGTGTAGTTCCTTCTGCACTCCTGTAACCCGTTTTCAGCAGACAGCGGGCTGAAGCCTGCTGTCGGCTGATGTCACAGAGCCCGTCCAGGCTCAGGTAAGATCGCAACAATGAGGTCAGGATCCGCCCACAATCCTGGCACCGGCACCCTTAGCCTCTCAGTGAACCGCTGAGAGTCTGAGCCGGCCGCCCCTCCACAGCCCAGCCTTCCAGTGACTGACAGTCACCAGCTCTCTACTCAGCAAGCTCTGAGAACCGAGTGATCATCAGTGTTAGATCGCTCGGTTCTCAGTGTTAGAGCCGGCAGTGGGAAAGATGCAGCATCCAGCTAGGTAAGTATGAATTTGAATTAAAAGAAAAAAAACTAACCTCATACTTCTCTTTTAGCAACCAATGAGTCATCAGCTGTCAGCGGGGTTTCCTGCTCACAGCTGAATGTTAAGGCCCCGTTCACACCTATGCAAATTGGTTGCAGCTTACACCACATCCAATTCGCATAACATTATAAAATACATTGATTTTAATGAGGCTGGTTCACATATGTGCGATGCATTCGCACTGCGCATTACCCAAAAAACGTGTGCGTTTTCTAGGCATTGCGGTGCGGCTCAGGTGCAAATTCAGGCCCATTATGTTCTATGGGCACATCTGATTTGCAGATGTGTTCAGTTCTCAACAGGATTTCTCTCCTTCTCCTCGCTATACTTCCCCCCCTTCCTCTCCCCTCTCCCTCCCTCCCAGGTCATCAAATTTCGCAGCTAAAACAGAGATGATCTGCTAAACAGCTCTCTTATCTCTTTGCACACACAAGTGTAAACCCAGCCTAAAACAAGATTTGGCGGCAATAAAAAATCGATTAAAAAACGGTGTGGGGATTTTGGGGGGCACCCCACGCAGTTTTTTTGGGCGTTTTGTTTTTATTGCCGGCAATTCCTGTTTTACATTCAGCTGTCAGCTGATAACCCTCCCCCCCTGACAGCTGATAAAACATTGGTTGTTAACCACTTGAGACCCGCCCTATAGACGAAAGACGTCTGCAGCGCGGCTCTCAAGTGCTGAGTGGACGTCCTGCCTGTTTCACTCCCCCTGCACGCCGCCGAGGGCGCACGGCGGGGAACAGCTGTGCCCGCCGGGTCACGTGTTGCCAGTGCGCATTCCTGGCAGCCGTGATGTCCGCCAGGTACACGCGATCGGCTGTTACAGAGGCAGGACGTGGATCTCTGTGTGTAAACACAAAGATCCACGTCCTGTCAGGGAGAGAGGAGACCGATGGTGTGTCCCTTGTACACATGGACACAGATCGGTCACCTCCCCCAGTCAGTCCCCTCCCCCCACAGTTAGAATAACTCACAGGGAACATATTTAACCCCTTGATCGCCCCCTAGTGTTAACCCCTTCCCTGTCAGTCACATTTATACAGTAATCAATGCATTTTTATAGCACTGTTCGCTGTATAAATGTGAATGGTCCCAAAATAGTGTCCGATGTGTCCGCCGCAATATCGCAGTCCTGACAAAAATCGCAGATAACCGCCATTACTAGTAAAAAAAAAATATATATGTAGCGGGTCTGTACTTTCCCGGGTGTAATTTAAACTGGCAGAGACACCAGCGATGTGCAGTTCCTTGCGGTCCAGCGGGTGGCGCTGTCGCCTCGGGCTGGGGTTGAACCATTGCTGTGTGCTGTGCCTCCTTTTTGTCCTCCCTCAGCAGCAGTATGGTGGGGCGGGGAACCCGCCGTGCTTGCTGGGAGAGGGTATAAAGGGGCCGGCCATCTTTGTCACGGGGTCGAGTCCCAGGCACCTTCAGCCTGAGGGCGGTGGTTCGTGTCGGTCCTCTGGGCGGCCTAGGCCTAGAGGACGTCCGGAGGTCGTGTTCCATCCCAGGCACCTTTGGCCTGGGGTGAGGTACTCAGATGGAGGTCTGGAGCTCAGTGCCCAACACTGAGTTCCGCGAGGGAAGGAGATCCTAGGGAACCCCGGGAGTGGGTACCCGAATCCGGAAGGCGCAATGGACCGGGGGGAGCTTCTAACTTGAAGACCCGGTGCAGCATATTGCCAGTGACAGGTGAGCCTCCCATCGGAGACCGCCTGGAAGGAAAATCCCCCCTCTCGCTAGGAGACCTCAGCCCACTTTCAGGAAGGAAAGTGGAGAGTTCATTGTGTCTGGGCCTACTCGCATCCACGCCTCCTTGTTTGTTCTGTTCTCTAAGGAAGTACAACTGATTATGCTGTTCACTCGAGAAGAATAAAGGAGTGTTGGACTTTAATGGTGTGGGGTTCTTTTCTGGTGGACATTGTTCAAGGTGACTCCAGGTGCACAACACTGACCCGAAGGTAGAGAAAGAACTTTGCTTACACCGCACAGACATCTGTGGTGAGGGCTTGGCGTGGTGACCCCGCTCTCTCCCCTCTAAGGTACCCCTAGACAAGAGAAAGACGAGCTGATGCAAAGAGGGGAGTGAGGAGGCCGCTACATATAATAAAAATGTCATAAATCTATCCCCTATTTTGTAGATGCTATAACTTTTGCGCAAACCAATCACTTTACGCTTATTGCAATTTTTTTTACCAAAAATATGTAGAAGAATACGTATCGGCCTAAACAGAGAAAAAAAAAGATATATTTTTTAAAAATGGGATATTATTATAGCAAAAAGTAAAAAAGTGTTTTTTTCAACATTTTCTGTCTTTTTTTATTTATAGCGCAAAAAATAAAAACCACAGAGATGATCAAATACCACCAAAAGAAATCTCTATTTGTGTGAAAAAAATGATAAAAATATCATTTGGGTACAGTGTTGTATGACCGCGCAATTGTCATTCAAAGTGCGTCAGCGCTGAAAGCTAAAAAATTGGTCTGGGTACGAAGGGGGTTTAAGTGCCCAGTAAGCAAGTGGTTAAGGACGCATCGGCTTCCTGGCTCACTCCTTATGCCGGTTTCACACTGGGGCAGTGTGTGCGGTGGCGGTATAGCGCCGCTATTTTTAGTGGCGCTATACCGTCGGGATTGCTGAGGTATTCGGCCGCTAGCGGTGCGGTTTTAACCCCCGCTAGCGGCCGAAAAAGGGTTAATACCACCCGCAAACCGCGGCTACAGCGGTGTCCCATGCATTTCAATGGGAAGGAGCGGTAAACACACCGCTCCTCTCACCGCTCCAAAGATGCGGCTAGCAGGACTTTTTTTACCATCCTGCTAGCGCACCGCTCCAGTGTGGAAGCCCTTGGGGCTTTCACATTGGAGAGACAGCAGCCGCTGTTTAGGCTCGGTTTGCAGGCGCTATTTTTAGCAAAATAGTGCCTGCAAACCGCCCCAGTGTGAAAGGGGCCTTAAAGCGGAAGTAAACCCAATGATTTAAAAGTTTCAAAAAACAGTTACATTCCCAGCATGCTGGAAATGCTAACTGTCACATTGGTTGTGCTCTCAACCAAACTGTCAAACCATCCAATGGCTGGTGTCATAACTGATCACATGTGCAGCATCATGGTAGTTGAAGAATAAACAGAGGGCAGAGGATGGCAACTTCCTCGGCTGAAAACAATAGGAGGGTTTACTTCCACTTTAATAGTTTAAAAAAAACAGTTACATTTCCGGCATGTTTCGGGAATGTAACTGTCACATTGCTTGTGCTCTCCACCGAACTGTCAAACCATCCAATGGCTGCTGTCATAACAGATCAAATGTGCAGCTTCATGGCAGTTGAAGAATAATGGCAGCTTCCTTGGCTGAAAATGATAGGAGGGTTTACTCCGATCTTAAAACGGACCTTCAGTCATTTTTTCATCTATTGAATCTTCTGCCCTTGTTGTTGTTTTAACTTTGAATAGTAATTTTATTTTTTCCTGCCAGTAAATACCTTATACAGCCCACTTCCTGTTCCTGCCTGGTCATTAGCCTAGGCGTATGACATCATGCACAGCTCTTTCTCTAACTCTTGTGAGAGTTTGCCAGGAAGGAAGGGGGGGTGGTCATAAGAGGGCCAACAAGAGCTGCAGAGCTGGAGGTGTATGTCTGTGTAAATCCAGGAAGTGAACAGGTAGCAGCTTCAGCTGCCCACAGTTAAAATGGCTGCAGCCAGACTCAGTGGAGGGAAATTTCTGCAGCCTATTTGGCAAGTACAGAATCACAGTATATATAAAATAATATGCAAAGTGGTTGGAGGGAAGCTTCGGAATGGCAAAGATGTTTTTATTACAAATTTTGTGAGCGGACTGCAGTTCCTCTTTAACAACCAGCTATTATAAAGAAAAAAAAACCTTGCTAAACAAATGAAATCTGCTTGCAAAAATGCATCAAAAACACGGGTTTATATACGCAAAACCCACTGCAAAAACGCGCCGGAAAAAAATGCATCAGCCGCATAGACGTGAACCTAGGGTTAGGGTCCGTTAACACATGTGTGGTGCGTTGATGCACACGTTATGTCACGCATGAATGTGCATTGTATTACACGATTGAATTTAATACACTTCTGACATATCAAGAGGTACCAAAAATTAGATTAAAAAAAAAAGCTCAACTGCACTAAAGTGAATTTCCATGCTTTGCAGTGCATTATAAACCATGTGCATCGGGTGCTATTTCAAGTTTATGGCACTGCAATGCGTCAACGCAATATTGTGTGCTGCCGCAACGCTACTGGTGGCCATATACACCTCAATAAATTATTCATTTATTTTCCAATTGGCCTCTTCTGATAGGAATAATCGATCTATAGTCAACGTACTGTATGACTGATCTGCCAAACATGGGGAAGTAAAATGTTCGATCGATATTTAAGATACAATTATAACTGCCAATCATAAGTTACCTCTCTGTATCTGTTTCCACCATGTAAGTTCAGAATCTGATCGATCGATATAATCATGGCGCCCCCCCAATCACAAAATCCCCTGAGCACATCAAAGCCCCTGTTTTGGCTCCAGTAGCGCAGCAGAGGGTTGGTGGTGGAGGAGGTCTGGAGGAGGAGGAGGAGGAGGACTTCCATCTTCTCCTAAGTTCTGGAGGTGGCCCTGCCTGCCCTGGGTCAGAGTCATGCATTGTCATGGTGCAGGGAGCTGGCCCTCATCACCATAGCAACAAGAAATGCTGTTTGCCCTGGCCCTAGAGCAGTGGTGGCGAACCTTGGCACCGCAGATGTTTTGGAACTACGTTTCCCATGAGGCTCATGCACTCAGCAGTGTAGTGGAGCATCATAGGAAATGTAGTTCCAAAACATCTGAGGTGCCAAGTTTTTCCATCACTGCCTTATGCCGCGTACACACGATTGGATTTTCCGTCGGAAAAACCTTGGATGGTTTTTCCGACGGAATTCCGCTCAAGCTTGGCTTGCATACACACGGTCACACAAAAGTTCTCGGAACTTTCGACTGTCAAGAACGCGGTGACGTACAACACTACGACAAGCCGAGAAAATGAGGTTCAATGCTTCCGAGCATGCGTCAAATTGTTTCTGAGCATGCATTGGAATTTTGCAAGTCGGAGTTGCTACAGACGATCGGAATTTCCGATTGGAATTTTTTTCCGTCTGAAAATTTGAGAACCAGCTCTCAAGTTTTTGCTGGCGGAAATTCTGACAGGAAAAATCCGATGGAGCCTACACACGAATTTCCGACCAAAAGCTCACATCGGACTTTTGCTGTCGGAATTTCCGATCGTGTGTACTAAGAGTGTCATTGGTTGTTATGGTGATGGCTGCCAGCCTGCCTGCTCCATGGCAATGAACAGCATCCTTTCTCATGGGGTTCTCCACAGTAACCCCATGGCAACCAGGATCCCTATTCATGGGGTTCACATGAACATAGTTTCTGTCATCTTCATGGTAACTGTAAGGCAATCAGCATCCCTTTCCATGAGCTTCACATGAACATAGCTTCCTCTGTCTCCACAGCAACCCCATGGCGGCATCCCTTCGGAGTTTACATGAACATAGCTTCCTTGGTTTCCATGGTAACACAAAGCAACCAGCTTCCTGTCTAATAGGCTTCACATGAATGTAGCTTCCTTCGTCTCCATGGTAACCATATAGCAACCAGCATCCCTTCTTACGGGGGCTCACATTAACATAACTTCCTTCGTCTCCATGGGAACCACATGGAGAACAGCATCCCTTCTCATTGTGTTCACGTGATAATAGCTTCCTTTGTTTCCATAGTAACACAAGGCAACCAGCATCCCTTCTAATAGGGCTAACATCAACATAGCTTCCTTTATCTCCATGGTAACTATATAGCAACCAGCCTCCCTTCTCATATGGTTCACTAGATTATAGCATCCAGTGTTTCCATGGTAACCACGTGACAACCAGCATCCGTTCTCATGGGGATCACATGAACATAGCTTCCTTCTTTTCCATTGCAACCACATGGCAACCAGCAAACCGTGTTAAGGGGCTCATATGAACATAGCTTTCTTTATCTCCATGGGAACCACATGGCGACAAGCCGGAATCCCTTCTGAGTTCACATGAACATAGCTTCTCTTGTGTTAATGGTAACACATGTCAACCAGCTTCCCTTTTATTAGGCTTCACATGAACATGGTTTCCTTTATCACCATGGTAACCACATAGTATCCAGCATCCCTTCTCATGGGGGTTCACATAAACATGGCTTCTTTGGTCTCCATGGTAACCACATGACAACCAGCATCCCTACTCATGGGACTCACATGAACATAACATCCTTCATCTCCATGGTAACCACATGACAACCAGCGTACTATTTGGAGGAGAAGGACTTTCATAATCTTCTGAATTCTGGAGGCAGCCCTGCCTGCCCTGGGTCAGAGTCATGCTTTGCTATGGTGCAGGGAGCTGGCCACCATCACCATAGCAAAAAATAATGCCTTGCACCCTGGCCCTGGCTAGAGCGCCATTGGTTGTTATGGTGATGGTAGCAGGATTGCCCACTCTATGACAACTCACTGATTCAGTGCAAACAGGGTCCTGTGCTCATGGCACCCTGTGGGAACCCAGACAGCACTCAAGGCGATCAGCTATTTTTAGCGGGACTACGACATTGCGCCGGACAAATCGGACACCTAACTGACACTTTTTTGAGAACCAGTGACATTATTACAGTGATCAGTGCTAAAAATATGCTAATGACACTGGCTGGGAAGGGTTTAACATCAGGGGGCCGATCAAAGGGTTAAGTGTGTCCCTAGGAGGTGCTTACTAACTGTGTGAGGGATGGTCTGACTGGATGAAGACCGAGATCGATGGTCCTGCTTAGCAGGAACACAAGATCTGTATCTTCTTCCCTGTCAGAACATCGATCTGCCTTGTTTACATAGGTAGATCGCGCTCTGCCTCTCTGGGGAGCGATCATGAGTAGCCGGTGGACATCGGGTCCGCCGGACCCGCTCATTGGCTCCCCCTCTGTCCAATCGCACGCACCCTCACTATCTATTGCACAGGTACGTTGTTTCACGCAATAGAGCCGCCCTGCCACTGTATATCTGCGGTAAGTGGTCTTTAAGCGGTTAAACGATAACTCAAGCTTTTTTATTTTAATTTTGGATTGTGTAGTGGAGGGTTAAAAAAGATCATTTGTGTCCCATTGGGAAGATTCCCCTGCACTTCCTGTCCTATAGGCTTAACAGGAAGTAGGAAAATATCTTTCCGATATGAGGTGTATCCCCTCCCACACAGTTGTCAGAGGAACGTGTGTCTTCATTGGAAGATTTTTCCTCTATTCCTGTTCTGGTGACAATTTGGGATTTCCCTTCACTTTTATTCCGGTGTGATGTTCACAAGAACATAGCTTCCTCCGTCTCCATGGTAACCTCATAGCAACCGCCATCCCTTCTCATTGGGGTTCACGAGATTATAGCTCCTCTTGTTTCCACGATAACTACATGACAACCAGCATCCTTTCCCATGGTGTTCACATGAACATCGCCTCCTTTGTTTCTGTGGTAAAACAAGACAACCAGCATCCCTTCTAATAGAGTTCATATAAACATAGCTTCTTTCATCTACCCGGTAACCACATAGCAACCAGCATCCCTTCTAATAGAGTTCATATAAACATAGCTTCTTTCATCTACCCGGTAACCACATAGCAACCAGCATCCCTTCTAATAGAGTTCATATAAACATAGCTTCTTTCATCTCCGCAGTAACCACGTAGCAACCAGCATCCCTTCTCATGGGGTTCACAAGATTATAGCTTCCCTTGTTTTCATGGTAACCACATAGCAACCAGCATTCATTCTTATGGGGTTCACATGAAAACAGCTTTCTTTGTCTCCTTGGTAACCACATGGCAACTATCATTCCTTCCCATGGAGTTCACATGAACATAGCTTCTTTTGTCTCCTTAGTAACCACATGGCAACCAGCATCTCTTATTATGGTGGTTCACATGAACATAGTTTCCTTCATGTCCATGGTAACCACATAGAAACCAGCATCCCTTCTCATGGGGTTCACAAGATTATGGCTTCCCTTATTTTTATGGTAACCACATAGCAACCAGCATCCCTTCTTATGAGGTTCACATGAAAACAGCTTTCTTTGTCTCCATGGTAACCACATGGCAACCAGCATTCCTTCCCATGGAGTTCACATGAACATAGCTTCCTTCGTCTCCTTGGTAACCACATGGCAACCAGCATCCCTTATTATGGCGGTTCACATGAACATAGTTTCCTTCATGTCCATGGTAACCACATAGCAACTAGCATCCCTTCTCATTGTGTTCACATGAACATAGCCTCTTTGTTTCTGTGGTAACACAAGGCAACCAGCATACCTTCTAATAGAGTTCTTATGAGCATAGCTTCTTTCATTTACCTGGTAACCACATAGCAACCATCATCCCTTCTCATGGGGTTCCCAAGATTATAGCTTCCCGTGTTTCCATGGTAACCACATAGCAACCAGCATCCCTTATGGGGTTCCCAAGATTATAGCTTCCCTTGTTTCCATGGTAACCACATAGCAACCAGCATCCCTTCTCATGGTGTTCCCAAGATTATAGCTTCCCTTGTTTCCATGGTAACCACATAGCAACCAGCATCCCTTCTCATGGGGTTCACATAAAAAAACAGCTGCCTTTGTCTCCGTGGTAACCACATGGCAACCAGCATCCCTTCCCATGGGGTTCACATGAACATAGTTTCCTTTGTGATCTTGGTAGCCACATGGCAACCAGCATTCCTTCCAATGGAGTTCACATGAACATAGCTTCCTTTGTCTCCTTGGTAACCACATGGCAACCAGCACCCCTTCTTATGGTGGTTCACATGATCATAATTTCCTTCATGTCCATGGTAACCACCTGGTAACCAGCATCCCTTCTAATGGGGATCACAAGGTTATAGCTTCCTTTGTTTCCATAATAACCACATAGCAACCAGCATTTCCAAATCGGTTTTACATGAACACAGCTCCCTTCATCTCCACAGTAACCACATAGCAACCAGCATCCCTTTCCATAGGGGTTCACATAAACATAGCTTCCTTTGTCTCCATGGTAACCACATGACAAACAGAATACCTTTCCATGTGTCTGCCATGAACATAGCTTCCTTCATTTCCATGGTGACCACATGGCAACCACCATCCCTTATTATGGGGTCCATATAAACATAGGTTTGTTTGTCTCGATGGTAACACGTGGTGACCACCATCCTTTGAGGCCCAATGTGAACACGTCATTGTGGTGTCACACCTGGTTTGCTTGCCAGTAAATGTGAAAGTCAATAACTGTTTTATAGCCGTGTATTAAACATCATTTACATTACATTGCACCTTTTGTTCCTGGTGTTTTACAGCCATGACATATTACACAACCATTTATAGACTGCAAACAGCCATTCCCATCCCTCCCTGGACCCTTCACATGGACTTCGGCATCAATTAACTTTTCAGGAGGTTTTTTTATTGAGGGGGGGGGGGGGGGTGACCAGTGCAGAACTGGAAAATCATACAACCTCCATGCAGATCGTGTCTTGAAACCCAGATGCTAGAGCAGCATAGGAAGGGTGCTAACCGCATGGCCACTATAATATATTCCATAAGCTCAGGTCCATTGCATCTGGACAAAGACTATCATGTGTTGCCCATAGCAACTGAAAATTATTTCATGTTGGCTGTGCAGGCTAGACCCTAATAGTAAAGATCCAACTGGTCACTCAGTAACGCCGACAGTTCTTCTTTCACACAGAGCGATTCATGAAATCTGACACAAAAACTGAGGTGTCCCCCCCCCCCCCCACCCAAAAGAAATGAATCCCTTGTCTACTGGGAAATGTTTCGCACACATGTCAAAATCTGCATACTAACACCACCCCAACCAACCCACCACTACACCACCACCCCATCATCACCACTCTCCACCATCACCACCATCACACCACTCCACCACCCGTCCCCAAAAAAAACACCCCAACCATTGTCTAGTGGGGTATGTTTCGCACACATGTCAAAATCTGCATCCCACTACCCATTGCCACCAACCCACCACTCAACCACCACCACTCCACTACCAACATCCCACCCCCACCATCATCACTACTGCACCATCACCACCACCCCACCACCACTAGCACCACCACCATCATCGCCACTCCACCACTATCATTACCACAATCCCACTGCAACCACCAAAACTCCACCATTAACCCACCACCACCATCACCACCACCCCACCATTACCACCACTCCATCCAGGGCTGGATTCCAGACAAGGCCACCGAAGCCAGGCCTTGGGGTGGCAGTGGGTGTAGGGGCGGCGCTGTGGCTGCAGCATAGCTCAAAGCGGAGTCACGCTGTGTCACGGAGCTCAGTTTGACTGTGAAAGGTTCGGCCGCGCTGTGACAAAAGTCCCGCCCTCCTCCTAGACCAGCTCGTGTGATAGACGCCATGTTCTGTCTATCACATGAGCTGGTCTAGGAGGAGGGGGGGACTTTTGTCACAGCGCGACCAAACATTTCCGACTGAGCTCCGTGACACAGCGTGAGATGCGCGCTGTGCGTAATCCACTGGCACAGGCACTGACTGGTGAGGCGGCAATGCTGGGCACAGTAAGGCGGGAATGTGATGGGCATGGAGAGGCGGCAATGCTGGACACGGTAAGGTGGCAATGATGGACATGGCGAGGTGGCAATACTGGGCGCGGTAAGGCGGCAGTGATGGGCATGGTCAGGTGGCAATGCTTGGCACGGTGAGGCGGCAGTGATGGGCATGGTAAGGCGGCAATGTTTGGCACAGTAAGGTGGCAGTGATGGGCATGGTGAGGCGGCAATGATGGGCACGGTGAGGCGGCAATGATGGGCGAGGTGAGGCGGCAATGATGGACACGGTAAGGCGGCAATGATGGACACGGTAAGGCGGCAATGATGGACACGGTAAGGCGGCAATGATGGAAACGGTAAGGCGGCAATGATGGACACGGTAAGGCGGCAATGATGGACATGGTAAGGCGGCAATGATGGGCACAGTGAGGCATCAATGATGTGCACAGTAAGGGGGCATTGATGAGCATGGTGAGGCGGCAATGATGGGCATGGTGAGGCGCAATGATGGGCATGGTAAGGCTGCAATGATGGGCACGGTGAGGCGGCAATGATAGGCACGGTGAGACGGTAATGCTGGGCACGGTGAGGTGGCAATGATGGGCACAGTAAGGCTGCAATGATGGGCACGGTGAGGCTGCAATGATGGGCACAGTGAGGCTGCAATTATGGGCACAGTGAGGCTGTAATAATGGGCATTGTGAGGCTGCATTGATGGGCACAGTGAGGCTGCATTGATGGGCACAGTGAGGCTGCATGGATGGGCACAGTGAGGCTGCATTGATGGGCACAGTGAGGCTGCATTTGATGGGCACTGGTGAGGCTGCATTGATCTCTTGTATCATGTGTTCTGTCTCTGACCATCTCCTGTATCATGTCTACATTCTCTTACCATCTTTAGTATCATATCCTCAGTCTCTAATCATCTTCTGTACCATGCCCACAGCCTCTGACATCTTGACATCTCCTGTACCATGCCCACAGCCTCTGACATCTCCTGTACCATGCCCACAGCCTCTGACCATCTCCTGTGCTATGCCCATAAGAAAACTGGTGCCGGAGACGTCCCAGCCCTCTCCTCCTGACTGAGGACCTTCACATCCAGTCCAGTGTTCATCTGTCTCCACATCTTCCAGGCAGCTATGATTCTCCCATCACCACTGCTCTGCCTCTGGGCCCCCTCCAGGACGAGATTACAGTGCCAAGCAGTGCCAAGCAGAATATTTGACTCAAAGGTATTCAATTCCTTGCTGGGTGTGCTGCATAATGCATACATTACAGTTATTATTGTATAAAAACAGTGAACAAATACACTAGGTATGTCTTCAATAACACAATATGCAAATCACAAGTACTTCCATTTTTTTTTGGCGGGGGGGGGGGGATATTTAATGTAATCAAAAAATTAAAATTTTTATTTTTTTTACCTCATTTCAATCACATGGGGGGGGGGGGCTCAGAAGCCCCCTATGTGATGGTGTTTGTGTGTGTGTGTGGGGGGGGGGCGGCAAAGGGAGTAAATCCAGGCCTGACTCCATCACCACCACCAATACCACCACTACCACTCCATCACTCCATCAGCCCATCACCACTACCACCACCACCAGCCTACCACCACCATCACCATTTCAGGGGCCATATTTGATGCCTAAACAATTTTTACCTTAATGCAAGAAATGTTTAGGCTTTAGAACCACTTTATTGCAATCACAAGCCCCCTATGTAATAGCATGGGCACATATGACATAGGGTGACCACATTTCCAAACTAACTACCATTCAGGGACACCCTCCCTTCCCAAAAATCAGCTTGAGCTGTAACAAATCACAGCACAGTGATTGGACACCAGAGGCGGGATTTATGATTTCTCCAATCACAAGCAGGGGGTGGGATTGTGCTCCTCCAGGCATTCCCGGCCAGGACAAGTACTGTCAGTGAGTAAAGCGATGATGTGGAGGCCTTTTTTGGTGGCATCAGATTGGCCGGGGGGGGGGGGCTATGTCAGTTTCATTCCGGGACACTGTATTGTCCTGGAATGAATGTGCCCGGGGCAGACCTGCGAAATGCGGGACTGTCCCGGGGAATCCGGGACACGTGGTCACCCTAATATGACAGGTCCACTTTATGGAGACCTCTGGGGTCTATTAAACCCCCAATGTCTCCCCTGCCCTCCACAACAGCTAATCAACTAAGCTGCTTCCCCAGTTATTGTCCATAGGAATCATTCCTGGAAATCTGCTGGGAAAAAGACACATCCAGGAGTGTCGATAACCTGTCCCCCACAGGGCTCATTGGTTCCTTCCATTTACCTCCATGTCACTCACTATAGGACACAGTAGTGATGAGGAGGTCAACAGGAGGAACCATTGAGTCTTGGGGGGGGGGGGGGGGAGGGATTTTGGAAGTGTTGTTTTCCCAGCAGACTTCAGAGGATGTTTCTTCAAGGGCGGAGTCATGGCATCAGGAGAAGTAATAATACATAATGCAAATAATATTTTTAGTATAGCAACAGAATCCCTTTAAATAAGAAATATGATTATTTAAATAGTCTGCCATCACCTCGCTCTTTTCCTTGCTCCCGTCTTTAGGAATAATCACCATTATCTCCTGGCCCAAGCTGGGTCCCTTGTACCTTATCACTCTCGCTCTCTTTTTATTGGCTGAGATCAGCATAGGCTGCACAGAGTATAGACTCTGCATATCAGCAGAGTATTGATTATGCAGCTCCTTATTGTTTATTGAACAGTAGAAAGTGACAAATCGTTCCGTCTACGGCGATAACAGCTGCGGGATTTACCCATACAGTCTGGGAAGCTATTGATGTCGTCTGGAATGATTTTGAAATAATTTGCGATACTTTATTGAAAGCGTATTTCACAGCAAAAAAGAGAAAAAAAAACAAACATAAATTTAGTACGTCTCTGCAATACATACACATTTCCCCCGTGTTTTATCTCTTTAACTCAGCTGTTTTTGCATTTATTTATTTTTTGCACACAAGTTTAACCACTTCAGCCCCGGAAGGATTTACCCCCTTAATTACCAGGCCATTTTTTTTGCGATACGGCACTGCGTTGTTTTAACTGACAATTGCGCGGTCGTGCGACGCTGTACCCAAACAAAATTGATGTCCTTTTTTTCTCCACAAATAGAGCCTTCGTTTGGTGGTATTTAGCAGTTTTTATTTTTGTGCTATAAACAAAAAAATCTATTATAATTTTGAAAAAAAAAATATATATATATATATATATATATATATATATATATATATATATATTACTTTCTGCTATAATGCATATCCCAAAAAAATATATAGAAAAACGAATTTGTTCATCAGTTTAGGCCAATATGTATTCTGCTACATATTTTTGGTAAAAGAAAATCTCAATAAGTGTATATTTGTTGGTTTGTGCAAAAGTTATCGTGTCTACAAAATAGGGAATAGATATAGGGACATCTATTTTTTTTTATTTGTTTTACTAGTAATGGTGGCATGGGCATCCACTGAACTTTTTTCAGGGGGGGGGGGGCATCATTTTAAGGTCATCCATGCTCGGCATAGGCACATTTACACAGGCAGAGGCAGGCTGAGGCAGCAGCCAATCACGGAACAGCCGGGTCAGGGTCCCGGTGATGTTAAGCCAATCCGATGCTCAGCCTGGGGGTGAGGAGGGAGGGACGGATAGTCGGAAAAGACTGAGAGCAGCCCCAGCCCCCAGGCCATCAGCAGTCTGCAGACTTAGAAAAAAAAGTCCTAGGCTGCCGCGGAGGCCATTGCAACACAGGGGGCAAGTGTGTGTCTTCACTTTGACTTCCAGGGGGGGGGGGCAATTGACCCCCCTTGCCCTATGGAGCAGACGCCCATGAATGACGGAGATAAGTGATTTTTAGCGGAACTGCAACATTGCGGCAGACAAATCTGACCCTAAGCCTAGCTTCACACTGGGGCTGCGGGAGTGAAGCCGTGCGAGTTCAGCTGAACTCGCACGATTTCACTCCTGCCTGTCAGTCCCGATTTCGGCCGCGATTACAGGGACATCTGTGCAGGTTTCTGCACAGATGTCAATGTAAATCGCGGCCCGAAATCGCAAAAAGTAGTACAGAAACGACTTTTTGAAATTAGTGCAGCGCCGCAGATGCGGCGTCACACCGATTAGGACGGTGCCATTGCCCGCAATTTGCGGCAAATATCGCCGATTTGACATGCGATGTCAAATCGCATGTCAAATCGCAGCAGTGTGAACCAGGGCTTAGTGACACTTTTTGGTGACTAGTGACACCAATACAGCGATCAGAGCTATAAAAATGCACTGATTACTGTATAAATGCCACTGGCAGGGAAGGGGTTAACACTAGTGGTGATCAAGGGGTAAATGTTCCCTAGGAAGGTGTTTCTTACTGGCTGAGGGGAGTAGCGAGAGATCGCTGTTCCTGATCACTAGGAACAGCTGATCTCTCCTCCCCTGTCAAAATAGGGATCGGCCTTGTTTACATAGGCAGATCCCAGTTCTGCCTCTCTTCACAGCGATTGCAGGTGGCCGGTGGACATCGAGCTCCCACGGCGCGCGCCGCCGGAGACATGCGTGCACCCGCAGTACCACATGCACAGACCGACGTACAGGTACATCGGTTTGCGCAGCCGAGCGGAAGGCGTCGGCAAGTGGTAAAAAGAATAATTTTAGGCCTGAAAATCCCCAAATATTATATATTTTCTGAAAGCAGTCACCCCAGAATAGTGTGGTAGTTTCAATTTTTTATGTCCCATATTAGCGCAATGGTTTATGAAACGCAAAATTTTGGTAAAAACAGAAACATAGAAAAGTGACAGCAGAAAAATACTGAGAAGTCCACTGAGTCTGCTCATTTTTTTTGTTTGTTTTTTTTGTTAATTATTTATTATTTATTTTTTCCATTAACTTTTATTTGTAGTGTATAGATCTATGATTGTCCCAAGGATGTTTGAAGCCATTTACTGTTGACTTTCTCACTACCTCTGCTGGAAGTTTATTCCAAACATCAACTACCCTTTCAGTATAATAATACTTTCTAAAATTAGTTTTGAACTTCCCTCCAGGTATAGTGCTTTGAAAAAGTATTCATACCCCTTGAAATTTTCCTCATTTTGTCCTTTTTTCATCCAAAAACGTAAATGTATTTATTGGGATTTTATGTGATAGACCAACACAAAGTGGCACATAATTGTGAAGTGGAAGGAAAATGATTAATGGTTTTAATTTTTTTTTACAAATAAATATGTGAAAAGTGTGGGGGGGTACATTTGTATTCAGCCCCCTTTACTCTGATACCCCTAACTAAAATCTAGTGGAACCAATTGCCTTCAGAAGTCCACCCAAAGTGGAAGCTCCGCTTATTTGCTTCCTCCCCACATTTGGCACCTTTCAAGGGGGAGCAGGGAACAGGTACCTGTTTTTGAGAGGTACCCGTCCCCACTCGTGTGAGACTCCGCCGCAGCAAGGTCCCTCGGAAGTTCGGCCCCCCTCCTCCTTCCTCCGCCGCCGGGCCAGTTAGAAAGCGCAGCACGCTTTTCGCGCATGCGCAGTAGGAAACCGACTGAGAAGCCGAAAGGCTTCATTGACGGTTTTCCTTACCATGAATGGCGGCGGCAGCACCCGAGAGCCGATCTGAAAATCGGCTGGGGTACCAACATTGTGGGATCACTGGACAGGTAAGTGTCCTAACATTAAAAGTCAGCAGCTACAGTATTTGTAGCTGCTGACTTTTAATTTTTTCATGGGGGGGAGAAAAAAAAATAGCCCAAGCTTTGAACATCTCACGGAGCTCTGTTCAATCCATAATCTGAAAATGGAAAGAGTATGGCACAACCGCAAACCTACCAAGACATGGCCGTCCACCTAAACTGACCGGGCCGGGCAAGGAGAGCATTCATCAGAGAAGCAGCCAAGAGGCCCATGGTAACTCTGGAGGAGCTGCAGAGATCCACAGCTCAGGGGGGAGAATCTGTCCACAGGACAACTATTAGTCGTGCTTCTCCACAAATCTGCCCTTTATGGAAGAGTGACAAGAAGAAAGACATTGGTGAAAGAAAGCCATAAGAAGTCCTGTTTGTAGTTTGTGAGAAGCCATGTGGGGGACACAGCAAACATGTGAAAGAAGGTGCTCTGGTCAGATGAGACCAAAAAGGAACTTTTTTGCCTTAAAGCAAAACACTATGTATGGCGGAAAATTAACACTGCACATCGCCCTGAACACACCATCCCCACCGTGAAACATGGTGGTGGCAGCATCATGGTGTGGAGATGCTTTTCTTCAGCAGGGACAGGGAAGCTGGTCAGAGTTGATGGGAAGATGGATGGAGCCAAATACAGGACAATCTTAGAAGAAACCCTGTTAGAGTCTGCAAAAGACTTGAGACCTGGGCGCAGGTTCACCTTCCAGCAGGACAACAACTCTAAACATACAGCCAGAGCTACAATGGAATGGTTTAGATCAAAGATTATTCATGTGTTAGAATTACCCAGTCACAGTCCAGACCTAAATCACATTGAGAATCTGTGGCAAGACTTGAAAATTGCTTTTCACAGACGCTCTCCAGAGCTGACAGAGCTTGAGATATTTTACAAAGAAGAATGGGCAGAAATGTCCCTCTCTAGATGTGCAAAGCTGGTAGAGACATCCCCAAAAAGACTTGCAGCTGTAATTGCAGAGAAAGGCGGTTCTACAAAGTATTGACTCCGGGGGGCGCCATACAAATGCCCCCCACACTTTTCACATATTTATTTGTCATTTTCCTTCCACTTCACAATTATGTGCCACTTTGTGTTGGTCTATCACATAAAATCCCAGTAAAATACGTTCACGTTTTTGGTTGTAACGTGAATGTGGAAAATTTCAAGGGGTATGAATAGTTTTTCAAGGCAATGTAGTTTAAGGTCATGTCCCTAAATTCTTGATTTTGGTTTCATATTAAAAAAAAAAAACGCGCTCCTGTACCTTATTTGTCCTCTTGATGTATTATAAAAAAAATACACTAAAGTTGGTTTTAGGGCACCCAGACACATTATATTACGCATTTTTTTTGTAAAGACAATCGAGACAATCACCATTGTTTCCCATAATGGGAAATCCCAGCTTTATTCCAGGTATGGAAAAAGGATCCTTTAAAAATCTTAAAGAAAGAGGCTTATACCAAGCCTTACACTTCCTGCAGTCTGGGAATTGGCCAACTATTGACTCACTGATACAACAGGGAGGTCCCTTTGAGATTTCGTTGTGGCAGGCATTTCAAGTAAACCATTTTTTGAGTTCTTTGGGACCAGCCATAAAGTTTCAACGGGACTTAACCACACTTGAGTTATATTGCAATGGCAAAGAACCATTAGCCAGGGTTGTCTCCAAGATGTATAGATTATTAAATGAACCCACGGATGACTATGAGTTTCCGTGCCTTAATAAGTGGGAAAGAGATCTAGGGAGAACATTTACTCAAACTCAACGTAAACAGATTATCTATCTAGCCTTAAATTCCTTGGTCTGTACAAGGACCCAGGAATCTAATTACAAACTCCTGATGCAATGGTACCACACCCCAGTACGACTCCATAAATTCTCGACTGAGAACTCTGAGACCCGCTGGAGGTATGGGGAGGAGCGTGGGACATTGGTACATATATTCTGGACCTGTAAAAAAGTAAGACAATACTGGACAGAGATTCAGAGAATTATGCAGAAGTTTACAGATGCTCAGATACTAGATGACCCGGCCTTCTTCCTTCTCCACTGCTCGCAAATCCCGGTCCAGACCTATAAAAGGTCAATACTGAGTCATATGATTAACGCAGCCAAAGCCGGGATTGCTTTGCAGTGGAGAGACCCTAGACCTCCCTCTATTAGAGCATGGCTATATAGAGTAAGAGAGATGGGGGCTATGGAGGATTTGATGCTCTCAGCTCAAAATAAAAAGGATCAGTACGAACAAATATGGAGGAATTGGAATCTGTTTATGCACTCGGAGGAGGGGAAGAGATTATTAGATGGGATAGCTGAAGAATAAATACCGTATATACTCGAGTATAAGCCGAGATTTTCAGCCCTTTTTTTTGGGCTGAAAGTCCCCCCCCCCCCCCCCCTCGGCTTATACTCGAGTCAGTGAAATTTTTTACATTGAAAATAGTACCTGTAAAGACGTTGCGGCTGCGGCGTCCATCGTTCGTTCGAATTCCGCGGTCTCTTCCTGTTCCTTCCGTGATAGGCGATTCTCATCAGACACTCTCCGCCTATCACGATCATTCTCTCATCCTCAGTTTCCCAGCAGTTGTCTGTGATTGGCGGAACACCCAAAACAGTGTCTGCTGGGAAACTGAGGATGAGAGAATGATCGTGATAGGCGGAGACTGTCTGATGAGAATCGCCTATCACGGAAGGAACAGGAAGAGACCGCGGAATTCGAACGATGGACGCCGCAGCCGCAACTTCTTTACAGGTACTATTTACAATGTAAAATTATAGGATAGGAAACAGTGAGCTAGGGAACAGCAAGCTAGGGAACAGTGAGGATAGGAAACAGTGAGGATAGGGAACAGTGAGGATAGGAAACAGTGAGGATAGGAAACAGTGAGGATAGGAAACAGTGAGGATAGGAAACAGTGAGGATAGGAAACAGTGAGGATAGAAACAGTGAGGATAGGAAACAGTGAGGATAGGAAACAGTGAGGATAGGAAACAGTGAGGATAGGAAACAGTGAGGATAGGAAACAGTGAGGATAGGAAACAGTGAGGATAGAAACAGTGAGGATAGGAAACAGTGAGGATAGGGAACAGTGAGGATAGGAAACAGTGAGGATAGAAACAGTGAGGATAGGAAACAGTGAGGATAGGAAACAGTGAGGATAGGAAACAGTGAGGATAGGGAACAGTGAGGATAGGAAACAGTGAGGATAGGAAACAGTGAGGATAGGAAACAGTGAGGATAGGAACAGTAAGGATGACCCTCGGCTTATACTCGAGTCAGTAAGTTTTCCCAGTTTTTTGAGGCAACATTAGGTACCTCGGCTTATACTCGAGTCGGCTTATAAGGGAAGTCCAAACCTGTAGATAAGGAATTGGAGGATTTATTCCCCTCCAATCTCTCCGCCGTCGTGGGGTATTGCCGGGGTGCCGGGGGGGGGGGGGTTGGTTTAGTGTGGGAAGGGAATGGGTGGGAAAGGGGGAAAAGGGAGAGGAAGAAAAAAGGGAAATAATGAGAAGTCACTAATTAATATTACTTCAGTCCAAAAGTACAAGATGGTCCTAGAAAGTGAAATATAGAAGTAATTAAAGTAGTATGTATGTGTGTATATGGATAACATGATAGAAGGCTATGGAGATGGAAATGTACTAGGATTGCAGGAAAAGGAGATGTAAATGGTTCTATATATGATGGTTGTGATAAATTGTCAGATGATATTTGTTCCTTTGTTCTATTGGAAAATAAAAAAGTATAAATATGAAAAAAAAAAAAGGTGAGCTTGCACCGAGGAAATAGATACCAGACATGTCAAACTTTAAAATTCTGTGCGCCCGTGAAATGGCGACATACTCCAATGCCCTATATTTTCCATGGGGGATGCTTTAAAAGCCCCTTCAGGTCATCCATTTAGAGTTACTAATAAGTAAGAATTATTGATCTTGCTCCGGCCTGCGCGGCGATATGTAACATGTGTAGAGCAATGGATGTTTTTGTACGTAGGCAACCCCGACGTGTGCATTTGCATTCGTATATGCATGTATGTGGGGCTCAACATTTTTTTTTGGGGGTGCTTGGGTGTAACTTTCATTTTTTTACACTGTTTAAAAAAAAAAAAATACTACACTTTTTTATATTTCATCAGATAGGTAGGCCCTGCCTTCTTCATTTCTGATCACACCCCCTCCTCGTCTCCATAACCCCGCCTTTATCCCTTTAACCCCGCCTTCTGCACAGGCAGACAGCACAGGAAGTTAGCAGCTCACTAGACATCTGGCAGGATCAACAGGTTTTATCCTGCACTTATCGAACAGATAGAACAAATCCTTTTCATTGGCAAATTATACAGACCAAAATACGCAAGACCACAATGACATGTCCACACTGGGCCCCATAAAAAGGGATGTTTGTTGCCATCTGGTTACCATGGAGACGAGGGAAGCTATGGTCCTGTGAGCCCTATGAGAAAAAATGCTAGTTGCCATTGGGTTACCATGGAGACAGAAGACACTATGTTCATGTGAACCCCATGAGAAGGCATGTTTGTTGCCATCTGGTTACCATGGAGATGAGAGAAGCTATGGTCCTGTGAGCACCATGAGAAAGAATGCTAGTTGCCATTGTGTTACCATGGAAACAGAAGACGCTATGTTCATGTGAACCCCATGAGAAGACATGTTGGGTGCCATGGGGTTGTTGTGGAGACAGAGGGAGCTATGTTCATGTGAAGCTCATGGGAAGGGATGCTGATTGCCTTATGGTTTCCATGGAGATGACAGAAGCTATGTTCATGGGAACCCCATAAAAAGTGATCCTGGTTTCCATGTGGTTACCATGGAGATGAAGGAAGCTATGTTTATGGGAGCCCAGTGAGAAGGGATACTCTTTTCTGTGGAGACAAAGGAAGCTATGTTCATGTGAACCCCATAAGAATGGATGTTGGTTGCCATGTGGTTTCTATGGGTACGAAGGAGGCTATGCTCATGTGAGCCCTATAAGAAGTGATGCTGGTTGCCATGTGGTTACCATAGAGACGAATTTGTGTAAGCCCACTGAGAAGTAATGTTAGATGTCATGGGGTTGCCATGGAGACAGAGGAAGCTATGTTCATGTGAAGCTCATGGGAAGGGATGCTGGTTGCCTTATGGTTTCCATGGAGATGACAGAAGCTATGTTCATGGGAACCCCATAAAAAGTGATCCTGGTTTCCATGTGGTTACCATGGAGATGAAGGAAGCTATGTTTATGGGAGCCCAGTGAGAAGGGATACTCTTTTCTGTGGAGACAAAGGAAGCTATGTTCATGTGAACCCCATAAGAATGGATGTTGGTTGCCATGTGGTTTCCATGGAGATGATAGAAGCTAAGTTCATGTGAGCCCCATGAAAAAAGGATGTTGGTTGCCATGTAGTTACCATGGAGATGAAGGAAGCTATGTTCATGTGAGCCCCATAAAAAAGTATGCTGGTTGCTATGTGTTACCATGGTGATGAAGGAGGCTAGGTTCGTGTGAGCCCCATAAAACGTGATGCTGGTTTCCATGTGGTTACCATGGAGACAATAGAAGCTATGTTCATGTGAGCCCCATAAAAAGTGATGCTGGTTTCCATGTAGTTACCATAGAGATGAATTAAGCTTTGTTCATGTGAGCTTCATGAGAAGGGATATTAGTTGCTGTGGAGACAATGGAAGCTGTGTTCATGTGAAACCCATAGGAATGGATGCTGGTTGCCATGTGGTTTCCATGAAGACGAAGGAAGCTTTGATCATGTGAATCCTATAAAAAGTGATGCTGGTTGCCGTGTGGTTACCATGGAGACAAAAGAAGCTATGTTCATGTGACCTCCATAAAAAGTAATGTTTGTTGCCATTTGGTTACCATGGAGACAAAGGAAGCTATGTTCTATCCCCATAAAAAGTTATCCTGGTTGCCATGTGGTTACCATGGAGACTAAGGAAGCTATGTTCATGGGAGCCCCATGAGAAGGGATACTATTTACCGTGGAGATTAGGGAAACTACGTTCATGTGAACACCATAAGAATGGATGTTGGTTGCCATGTGGTTTCCATGGAAAGCTATGCTCATGTGAGCCTATAAGAAGTGATGCTGGTTGCCATGTGGTTACCATGGTGAGGAAGGAAGCTATGTTCACGTGCGCCCACTGAGAATTAATGGTAGCTGCCATGGAGACAGAAGAAGCTATGTTCATGTGAAGCTCATGAGAAGGGATATTAGTTGTCGTGGAGGTAAAGGAAGCTATGTTCATGTGAACCCCATAAGAATGGATGTTGGTTGCCATGGGGTTTCCATGGAGACGAAGGAAGCTATGTTCATGTGAGCCCTATAAAAAGTGATGCAGGTTGCCTTGTGGTTACCATGGAGACAAAAGAAGCTATGTTCATGTGAGCCCCATGAGAAGGGATATTAGTTGCCGTGGAGACATAGGAAGCTTTGTTCACATGAGCCCATTGAGAAGTAATGTTAGTTGCCATGGAGACAGAAAAAGCTACGTTCATTAGAAGGGATGCTGGTTGCCATATGGTCACCATGGAGATGAAGGAAGGTATGGTTATGTGAATCCCATTAATAGGGACCTTGGTTGCCATGTGGTTACCGTGGAGACAAAAGAAACTATATTTATGTGAACTCCATAAGAAGGGAAGCTGGTTGCCATGTGGGATGGGCAGATGTCAGTCTGGAGGAGTGGGTTTTCCTAGACAGGCTGTATTTGCATGTAGAGCGCTCTAGGTAACACCCACATGTTAATCTTCCATGACTGAAATCCTATGAATAAAAGGGGCGGGGTCAGGGACAGTCAGGCTGGGGAGGAAAGAGCTAGCTGATGCTGGATGTCCTCCAGCCTGGAAATTAGGATGGCTCTGACTTCCTGCAGCTTCTAATGCATATTGTGAAAAGCTCACAGTGTGCGGTGAAATCAGAGGAAGCCGTTTCAGTCCAGGAGAGGAGCCGGTACAACTGTGCAAGACTGAAGGGGAGGCCGGAGGTCGGCGTCACTGAGGTGTATAATAAACATACCGAACAAAAGATTTATGACTTGTCTGGCGGTGAGGACGGGGCAAGGGCGTCCTTCACAGGGTGTTAATACACAGCTAACAACCTTCAATTAGCAGCTCAGCTGATTAGAGTGTTAATGATAAACCCGGACTGTTCCATTATCTGATGTGTGAACCGCTCACATTGCAACCCGTTCAAGAGCCAGTCCATCCAAAATGTGTGTTTCAGTTCTGAGTGGATATGAGGGGGGCATTAGAGCCCCTGACAGGTTTTTATTGCTCTCCCTGTCTGCTGGGTAGACTGACGCTGAATGATGGGCCTAGAATTATTGCTCTCACTCTGGTGTGCCTGGCGATATGTAACATGGGTAGCACAGTCGACATTTTCTTATACAGGTGCACCCCCCATGTGTACATTTGTGGGTGTCTATTGGGAGGGGGGGGGGTTAAGTGCTTGGATGTACATTTAATTTTTTACACTTTTTCATTTACCTTTATTGATCTCACATAGGGGACAAATAGCCCCATATGTGATAGCATATTTATAGTGACAGGTTCTCTTTAATGAGACATCAGGGGTCTAATTAGATTGCAGATTGCTCTCCATAATTTTATTTTCCTGGTCACAGGTGAGACATCAGGGGACTAACTAGACCCCTGATGTCTCACTAGCTCTAGGGGAAGCTCCGCCCCTCCGCTTCCACATTTTTCACCTTTCGGGGGGGGGGGGGGGAGAAGAGAGGGGGGAGCGGTTACCTGTTTTTAACAGGTACCCGTCCCCACTTCCAGGGGACCTCTTTGCGGCGGCCCCCCTCCTCCTTTCCGCATGTCCGGGCCATTCAAAAAGTGCAGCACGCAACGCGCAGTGTGCGTCGCGCATGCGCAATAGGAAAATGGCTGTGAAGCCTTGCAGCCTTGCAGGCTTCTCTTCCAAGGAATGGCGGCGACAGCACCAGAGAGCCAATTGAAAAACCGGTGCCAACATCATGGGATCCCTGGACAGGTAAGTGTGCTTATATTATAAGTCAGCAGCTACAACACACATGCCAACACTTTCCAGGATCCCCAGGTACCATATCCTTAATTTACTCTTCTCTTAGCTCGAACGGGACCCCAACATCCTTATCTTATGTCCCCAAATGGGAGCGGGACTTATCCCTCATTGATTTGGCGGATTAGAGCAGGGCATGGTCTAATGTTGCGAAATGCTCCTTCAACACGGCTACACTGGAGGCTGCCTATAAGGTACTCCTTTGCTGGTATTGGGTCACAACCCGTATTGCCAAATCAAACCCATCATACAGTGATAGATGCTTCAGGGGCTGTGGTCAGCGTGGAGATGAACTTCATATCTGGTGGTCCTCCCCCCCCCACTTTTGGTCAAGGGTATTCGGTCTTCTGTACACTTTCATCCATGTGTTCACCTGCAAAGATGCTAAGTTGGCCTTACTTCACTGCCTGATCCCACGCTTTTTCTCTTATCAGCAGAAAATGGCCACCTATTTGTTTATCGCTGCAAAGCGTGCAATAGCAAGGGCCTGGAAGAAGCCGTCAGTCTCGTTAGCAGAGGTGAAGAGCATTTTAACAACTTTCATAGACAAAAGTGCAGGCGCACCAGCGGGCCTGCTTCATGAATGGGATCATGCCGGTTTTCTGAATGGGAGCATGCCGACACTGCGCGCATGCGTGTGACGTCATCGCCGCTCCGGCCAATCACAGTTATGTCCCCTCCGACCGTCTTCCGGGTATCGCCGCTCCGGCGCTGTGATTGGCCCCTGGGGGGCTGGAGCTCCGCTTTAAACGAATGGAAAGCAGATTGTGTTCCACTATCTTTTTTTCCCTGGTCACAGGTGAGACATCAGGGGTCTAATTAGATCCCTGATTTCTCATCAGCCCTTCACTGAAGCCAATGGAGAGCAAATTGCACTCCATTAGCTTTTTTCCCCTCGCTATAGGTAAGACATCAGGGGTCTAATTAGACCCCTGATGTCTCAACAACTGTAGACTTAAAATGGTTGTAAACCCTAGCAAAAAAAAAAAAAAACCTGCGAGACAAAGGCATAATGAGCTAGTATGCATAGCATACTAGCTCATTATGAATTACTTACCTTACATCGAAGCCCCCGCAGCAGTCCTCGTACCCCCCTCCGGCTGGCAACATCTCTCCCGGGGGTTACTTCCGGGTATCGCGGCTTAAGCTAATGTAGAGCAGAATGTGCTCCATTATCTTTTTTCCCTGGTCACAGGTGTGACATTAGGGGACTAATTGAGCCCCTGATGTTTCACCTGCCCTCCAGTGAAGCTAATAGAAAGTAGATTGCGCTCTATTATCTTTATTCACTGGTCACAGGTGAGACATCAGGGGTCTACTGTCTCATTGGATCTCATTCAGGGAAATTGACAGCTGAACCCAGAAGTCTAAGGCTAATGAGACATCAGGGATCTAATGAGACCCCTAATGTCTCATTGGGTCTCATTCGGGGAAAGTGACAGCTGAACCCAGAAGTCTAGGGCTTATGATACATCAGGAATCTAATGATTCCCCTAATGTCTCATCTGTGACCAGGGAAAAAAAAGATAATGAAGCGCAATCTGCTCTCCATTAGCTTCAGTGACGGGTAGGTGAGACATCAGGGGCCTAATTAGACCCCTAATGTCTCACCTGCCCGCCACTGAAGCTAATGTAGAGCAGATAGTGCTCCATTATATTTTTTTCTCTGGTCATAGCGGTCAGGGAAAGTGGTAGCCGAACCCAGAAGTGATAAAGTCTTCAACACTTCGAGTTCTTAGTAGCTAGGGGAGATCAGCGAATACATGTTCGCTGGTCTTCTTCCCAATGATACTCACCATGCAGGTTCTGGGCATGCAGGTTGGATAGCGGAGCCTGGGAAACACGATGGGGATCACAGATTCCAGTGACCCATGGAAGAAATCCGGCGGTTGCTTCCATCTGAAAGCCACCAGTCTGGTTGTGACATTTACATACATTCCCAGCCACCACCGACGTATAACCTAAAGAATTCTGTGATTGCTTACACAGAATCTGCTGTTGCAATTTGTTTTTAGAGGTGCGTGGCCCCCGCTGTCATCCTTGTGCTGACTTTACTACCTAATGATTCATTGACCTTGATTATGACTTCACCTGGGTAATGACTAAACAATCGTCACCCAACAGAATTCTTTTATGTCTTAATTACAGGCATATGAGGAAGTAAGCAGACAAGTCCAGGAAGGTAATCGTACACACGAAATATAATATGATACGCCATCCGCAACACAACAATGTCACAATTCCCCATTGTCCTCCCCGGTGATTCTCATGTACACCGGATCATCTGTGCCACGGGGCCTCATGTATAAAGACTGTCCTTTGCTGTGTCCTTCACACCTGACAGACAAAGGGGAGAATTGGCACTACCGTACGTCCTCAAAAGGGAACATGTGCCTGAAATTTGCTTTATAGTTGGTGGGCAAACAGTCAAAAACAGATCATTGAAGCCCAACTTAAGTCACGGAAATAGATATTACTATAGGCATGTGTACAGGGTGTGTCAGGTGTGCCTGGGCACACCCTAATCACCCTGTTCTAAACAGATTCCCCCTGCTGCTTGGCTGCAGAGAAAGGGACTGGGCGAATCTCTGTCCTCAGTCCCTTTCTTTGTCTCAAAAGTGAGACATCAGGGGTCTGTTTAGCTCCATAATATTTCACCAAAGCCCTCCAATGGGGGTCCTAAAAAACAAAAAAAAAATAATAAAAAATGATTGTAAACAAATATGGTAAAAATGAAAAGTAAATGGTACCGTAATGGTAGTCGTGCGACGTTGTACCCAAACAAAATTGACGTTCTTTTTTTCCCACAAATAGAGCTTTCTTTTGGTGCTATTTGATCACCTCTACTTTTTTTTTTCTGTGCTATAAACAAAAAAGACAGACAATTTTGAAAATGTATTTTTATTTTTTTACTAGTAATGGCGGTGATCAGCAATTTTCAGCGGGACTGCGACACTGCGGCAGACAAATTGGACACTTTTTTGGGACCAGTGACATTTATACAGCGATCAGAGCTAAAAAAAGCCACTGATCACTGTATAAATGTCACTGGCAGGGAAGGGGTTAACACTAGGGGGCAATCAAGGGGTTAAATGTGTCCCTAGGGAGGTGTTTCTAACTGTGGGAGGGATTGTAGTGACTGGAGGAGGAGAGAGATCGCTGTTCCTAATTACCAGGAACAGCAGATCTGTCTATCCTCCCCTGACAGAACGAAGATCTGTCTGTTTGCATTGACAGATCCCCGTTCTGTCTCTCTCAGGAGCGATCGCGGGCGGCTGGCGGACATGGCGGCCACAGGCCACGCGCATCGGCTCCGATGTCGTGCTGTGGGCATGCGCGCACGCCCCATATTGGTCTTAAAGCGGCCGACGTGCAATGACCGTGATTCGCCCAGGAGAGCCAACCTGCTGCAGTAGAACTGCGGCGGGCGGTCCTTAAATGGTTAATTTTATTTTTTTTGGGGGGTGGGGGATTTTTTCTGACACATAATGGTCCAATCAATAGTTAGACTGACCCTGTACAGTTGCACACAGTTTTTGAAGGAACTCAATAGGTAGGTTGTTGTTCCAAACATCTTGGAGAATTTGGAGAAGTAATTACAGATCTCCTGTGGATGTCAGCTGCCTCAAATCCTTCTGGAGACGTCAATGGAGATGTCAGTGGCAATTAGCCAGTTCCCACAAAGTGTAAGTTAGTGTCAGATTGTTTGCCGCACTCCCATTATACAGAGCCTTGAAAAAGTATTGATACCCTTTGAAATTTTTTACATTTTGTCATGTTACAACCAAAAATGTAAATGTATTTTATAAGATGGACCAACACAAAGTGGCACATAATTGTGAAGTGGAAGGAAAATGATAAATGGTTTTCGACATTTTTTACAAATAAATACGTGAAAAGTGTGGGGGGGGGGCATTTGTATGGCGCCCCCTGGAGTCAATACTTTGTAGAACTCTGCAATTACAGCTGCAAGTCTTTTTGGGGATGTCTCTACCAGCTTTGCACATCTAGAGAGGGACATTTTTGCCCATTCTTCTTTGTAAAATATCTCAAGCTCTGTCAGATTGGATGGAGAGCGTCTGCCAGATTTCTGCAGCAAAGAGACCAGACATGTAGCTACACAAGGAAACTGAGTCCAAATAAACAAATTATATATCCTTAACCACTTCAGCCCCGGAAAAATTTGCCCCCTTAGTGACCGGGCAAGTTTTTGCGATGTGGCACTGCGTCGCTTTAACTGACAATTGCGCGGTCGTGCGACACTGTACCCAAACAAAATTGACGTCCTTTTTTCCCCACAAATAGAGCTATTTAATCGTCTATTTCATTTATTCATAAACGACCCGGAGGATGGGGGTAAGCAGTGCAATCTCTGTATTTGCGGACGATACTAAGCTAAGCAGGGCAATAACTTCTCCGCAGGATGTGGAAACCTTGCAAGAAGATCTGAACAAATTAAAGTGGTTGTAAACCCACTTATGCAACTTGCAAAAAAAAAAAAAGGCTTTACAACCACTTTAATGGGGTGGACAACTACATGGCAAATGAGGTTCAATGTAGAAAAATGTAAAATAATGCATTTGGGTGGCAAAAATATGAATGCAATCTATACACTGGGGGGAGAACCTCTGGGGGAATCTAGGATGGAAAAGAACCTGGGGGTCCTAGGAGATGATAGGCTCAGCAATGCCAAGCTGCTGCTAACAAAGCAAACAGAATATTGGCATTAAAAAGGGGATCAACTCCAGAGATAAAACGATAATTCTCCCACTCCACAAGACTCTGGTCCGGCTGCACCTGGAGTATGCCGTCCAGTTCTGGGCACCAGTCCTCAGGAAGGATGTACTGGAAATGGAGAGAGTACAAAGAAGGGCAACAAAACTAATAAAGGGTCTGGAGGATATTAGTTATGAGGAAAGGTTGTGAGCGCTGAACTTATTCTCTCTGGAGAAGAGGCGCTTGAGAGGGGATATGATTTCAATGTACAAATACCGTACTGGTGACCCCACAATAGGGATAAAACTTTTCCGCGGAAGGGAGTTTAACAAGACACGTGGCCACTCATTAAAACTAGAAGAAAAGAGGTTTAACCTTAAACTACGTAGAGGGTTCTTTACTGTAAGAGCAGCAAGGATGTGGAATTCCCTTCCACAGGCGGTGGTCTCAGCGGGGAGCTTTGATCATTTAAAAAAACTATTAGATAAGCATCTGAACGACCACAACATACAGGGATATACAATGTAATACTGACATATAATCACACACAGAGGTTGGACTTGATAGACTTTTGTCTTTTTTCAACCTCACCTACTATGTAACTGTGTAAATATTGCCAAACCCCATGGCTATTTGGCAATACTTATTTATTTTTTATTTCACCTCTAATTATGTGTTTATTGCGCTCAGGGTCACAAGTTTAGAGCGCGGCACATCATTGATATCCCTTTGCAGAGGTTCGCTTCATTTTGGGTGCTGCAGGCTTTGTGTACAATTTATTTATTTATTTATTGTAGGGTGGAAAGTATTTTTATTTATTTTTTATTAACATGATCCTGATAAATTTAGCCGGGTCAGGAGCCAATGATCAATGCCCATGCATACTGTACCTAAAGGCAACAGGCTCACTATAAACTCTGACAACAAAGAGTTTCACGTACTCCTCTTCTACAGCGTGATGCCGGGAAGGAGAAGGCCATCCATGCCGATATACCGGTTCCTCCATGTCCTCGTTGTGTTTGTGTAAGGATCTGTCCTTCCTTGGCTGTCTGCTATTTGTATGCAAATACCTCATCCTGAAAGTTATCAGTAGAGAGACACATGGAGCACAATGTTTTCCATATACACACCGATTGCCATTACCACGATTAACCCCTTATTTACCCCAAGACTTTGAGGGTCCAACATTGGCCATAAGGTGCCTCCAGACTTTAGAGACCGGTTGCCTAATCTAGCCGAAAGACATCTCTGTGTCCCCGGCTGACGCTCCTTGATGGGTTAAAGTGGTTCTAAAGGCTCAATGTTTTTTTACCTTCTGCATGAAGGAAAAAAAAAAACTTCTGTGTGCCCCCCCCCCAAAAAAACTTCTGTGTGCAGCAGCCCCCCCCCCCCCCAGCCTCCCCTAATACTTACCTGAGTCCCCTCTCGATCCAGCGATGTCCACAAGAGCCTCGGCTCTCCAGGGACTCTCATTCCTCATTAGCTGAGGCAGCAGTGGGAGACATTGGCTTGGCCGGTTCAGCAATGTGTACGAGCGCAGCAGCTCCCTCCTCATTGGTCTGATTGATAGCAGCAGGACAATTTTCTGTTCAAATAAAAATAAAAATAAAATTGTAATAATATATGAATAAGTAAATGTAAAATAAACACACAAATAACTAAAAATCATCATAAATAAACAATAATTAACCCTTACCTTAAAAAAATATGTTAAGCAAAGTATTATTATTATTATCATCCTTATTAATATTATTAATAATAAAAATAATAATAATAATAATAATAATAAATACACCCAAACAAAGATCTAAATTATTATTAATAATAATATTAATAATAAAGTATTATTATTAATAATGATAATAATAATAATACTTTGCTTAACATACTTTTTTAAGGTTAGGGTTAATTATTATTTATTTATGGTGATTTTTTATTATTAATAATAATAATAAATGGACACCCAAACAAAAATCTAAATTATTATTAATAATAATAATAATAATAATGCATCATCATTATTATTAATAATAATAATATTATTATTATTAACAACAATAATAATAATAATAATAATAAATAGACACCCAAACAAAAATCTAAATTGTTATTATTAATAATAAAAATGTATTATTATTTCCTGAATTGAACCTCTCCCCACATTGGGGTTATAGTATAAGTTAAGTTAGGCTGTTTATGTTGTGTGTTGTGCCCTGTTGTGGTGTGTTGCCGCAACAGAGGAACTGCCCCTGCATGGGCTAGTTTTGTATGCTAATGTAAACTTCAATAAAAAAGATTTTGCAAAAAAATAAAAAATTATTATTATTATTATTATTATTATTATTAAGTATTATTATTTATTTTAAGTTTGGGTTAGGGTGTTTAGTTATTTATTATTATTTTGGTGTTATTATTATTATTTTTTAGGGGTTAGGGGTTAATTATTTATTTATTTTTACATAGTATTCATTTATTGTATTTATTTATTATTTGTTTGTGATTATTTGCATTTGTTTGTGTATGTATTTTACATTTATTATTATTATTAGTAGTAGTATAATTAACACCCTAACCCTGGCACAACAATTAATAAATAAATAACCCTAACCCTTAATCCTAAATTATCCTTATCCTAACTTTAACTAACCCCTTAGGCTGGGTTCACACGTGTCCCGCTGCAGTTTGCGGCCCAGAGCCGGTGCGTTTCTGTTCACTGGTTCAGGTGCAAATTTTTGCCTGGGTTTACACCTGAACCGGCCCCAATAACCCACAGGACTCTTTTCAAAATCGCACCGTGGCCGCCCCCGGACATGTGTGGACCGGCTCCATTGAGATGTTATGCCAATTGGATGCGGTTAAAAACGCATTCCTATTCGCATATATATGTGACCCCCAGCCTGACCCAAACAAGAAAAAAAAAAAAAAATGAATAATAATAATTAAAAAAAAGAAAAGAAAAGCTGAAGTAAAAGCTCAAAAAGCTCAAAAACCTAGCTACAAATGATAGTTTTCTCTATTGGCTAATAAAAAAAAAGCCAAAGCTCAAAAACGCTGCATAAAAACGCACAAAAAATGCTGAAAAAAAAAACGCTCAGGTGTGAATGCAGCCTTACTAAGCTCTGGGGGAAATGAGTGCAACTGCACTTGAAAAAGTGCACAGTCTGTTTGTCTTTAGAGCCGGTGATCTGCCGACAAACGTCCCCCCGGCGGATTCTGCCCCCAACTGTACTGCGCAGGCGCGGCGCTTGCGCAGTACGAACGTCAATGAGCTTCCGAAAATAGCCGAACGTGTAGAGCTGAGAGTCAGCTCTACACGGCGCCTGCGTGGACCTAGATGTAAGTGGCCAGTCGGCCTCACGTCCTCGCTTCGCTCGGACGGCTCGCTACGCTCGCTCGGCCTCCTGGCTCTTTTTTTAACATCCTCCATGTCCACGGGGATGGTAAAGAAAGAGCCTGGATGTCAGCAGTGTAGCACAATTTGGTGTGCGCAGGCGCCATGTAGAGCTGACTCTCAGCTCTACATGTTCGGCTATTTTCAGAAAAAAGCGCCGCGCCTGCGCAGTACAGAGTGGGCAGAATGCGCTGGGGGGCAATGCTCGGCAGTACACCGGTTCACACCACGGCGACTCGTCAGGCGACTCAGCCGCCTGACAAGTCGCGTCCCGCTCTGTTCAATAGAACAGTTCTAATAGGAGCGACTCAAGTCGCTCCGACTTAGAAAAAGGTTCTTGTACGACTTTGGGGGCGACTCGGGGCGACTTGCATTGACTTCAATACAGAAGTCAATTTGCAAATCGCCTCTGAAGTCGTCTTGAGATCGCCTTGCCGAGTCGCCCCCAAAGTCGTGCCGCCCCTGGTGTGAAACGGCTCTTATTAAATCCACCTCATAGTTTGTAGATTGATGATTAACTCATTCAAAGCTCTCAGCGTTATGAACATTGCTTGGATTCCGCTCTTATTTTCTTTCCTGTCCCCTTCACGTCACGTCTACCTGCCATAAACAAACCTTCCATCCCCTCAGGTGTTCTCTAACACATTCCCGTCTACCGTCTACTTGTCAGATTACATCGTCCGCTTATTGTTTCAGGCAGACAATGGCGATACACAAATAGAATTTCCGAGGTCAAGTTGAACCACTCGAGTCCCCCGGGCATTTTTCTCCCTAAACCTCCTTGTGCCCCTCATAGCGTTTTGTTTTTTATTTTTATTGGCAATCCCACACATTGTACCACTTAGCATTTGTACGCTACCCCAAATTTTTTTTTTCCAGGGACTTAATTAAAGTAAAAATTTGGATACATTATTTCTTTGTTTTTGTTTTTTTATTGGGAATAAATAGTAACTTTTATTTTTTCAAGTGGAGCTCCACCCTAAATTACAACTTATGCTAATCGGATTCCTCCCCTCCTCCGGTGTCACAATTGACACCTTTCAGGGGGGAGGGGGGGTGAAGATACCTGTCTAAGACAGGTATTTTCACCCACTTCCGGTTGTCCTCTCTCCGGGAATCTGCGGGAGTGACGTCACTTCCCCCAGACTTCCCGTAGTGTTCTGGGAGACACTCGGCTCCCAGAACACAGGAGAACGAATCAGAACGGCGCAGCGCGTCTCGCGCATGCGCTGTAGGGAACCGGGCAGTGAAGCCGCAGGGCTTCACTTCCTGGTTCCCTCAGCGAGGATGGCGGAGGGAGCAGCAGAGCGACGAGCGGTCGCTCGTCCTCTGCTGCGGACGTCGCTGGACTCCAGGACAGGTAAGTGTCCAAATATTAAAGCCAGCAGTTGCTGTAGCTGTAGCTGCTGGCTTTTAATATATTTTTTTCTGGCGGAGCTCCGCTTTAATTACATTCTCTGCAATTTTTCCCAAAGCGACGTGTATAAAATGTATGCACCCAATATACATAAACAAAGAAGTCTGCTGTTTAACCCCTTGCCTACCGGGCACTTTCGCCCCCTTCCTGCCCAGGCCAATTTGTAGCTTTCAGCGCTGTCACACTTTGAATGACAATTGCGCAGTCATGCAACACAGGACCCATATGACATTTTTATAATTTTTCTGGGTTTTTTTTATCTTTTGCTAAACAAACGAAAAAAAGGGAAAAAAATTTGAACAAAAACAAAATCATTTTTCATAGTTTGTTATAACATTTTGCAAACAGTTAAAGCGGAGCTCCACCCACAATTTTTTTTTTTTGTTAAAGTCAGCAGCTACTTACAGTGTAGCTGCTGACTTTTAATAAGGACACTTACCCGTCCTACTCTCCCGCGCTGATGCCCCCCCCTCCCCCTGATGCCGATCCCTTGATCGGTACAGGTCCCGCGCCGCCATCCACACAAAGGCTTCACTGCCCGTTTCCTACTGCACATGCGCAAGTCTCGCGCCGACTTGTGAATGGGCGGCTGCTCTCTGGGATTACACACAGTTCCCAGAAAGCAGCGCGCCCCATTTTAAAAGAAGAGGATGGGGAAGAAAACAGACCACGGTTACAGAAGAGGCAGATTACGGACTTCCGCATAGCAACAGGTATTTCGGGTGAGTATAAAAAAAAAAACAATTTTTTTTCTAATTTTTTTTTAGGATTTTTGGGGGAAAATTTTCTTTCTTGGTGGAACTCCACTTTAATTTTTTATCACTGATGGGCACTGATGAGTAGGTAAAACATTCCCATAGACACACTCCTAAACCTTGTGGACAACCTTCCCAGAAGAGTTGAAGCTGTTATAGCTGCAAAGGGTGGGCCAACTCAATATTGAACCCTACGAACTAAGACTGGGACCCCATTAAAGTTCATGTAAAAGCAAGCGTCCCAATACTTTTGGCAATATAGTGTATATCCGATCAGTCATACATGACTCTCAGGAATCCTATGGCCAGCTCTCTGGGCACCATGTCTCATACAATGAAAGCTATTTCCATGGAATTTTCTTGGCCATTTCTTGTGAAGTAGGTCACCTGGTCTTTACTAAACCAGCTTCAAATTCTCGGCATGCAGGATATGACAACAAATGTGCGCAACCAATTAGTACGCGCATACCAGGACCAATTTAGACAGGAGCCTATTAATCTACCAGCATGTCTTTGGAGGGTGGAAGGAAATCAGAGTGGCCACACTACAAAGACATGCTGGTGGCATGTTCTCTCCCACAGAAACACAAAGAGAACACGTAAACTCCATGCAGAAGCATGATTCTATTTATATACATCTAGTTAGTTCAACAGATCCTTATCATGGGTATTACAAAATTATCATTTTTAAAAGACTAGAGAGCTCAAAACTTAGAGGTGAACATCCATATCGATGAACCTTCCACGCTAACCTGATTGCCAGCGCCGAAGTCATCTAGAAGGAGAAAATTTGTACTCCTTATCTAACAGTCCACTAGATGACCCCCTAGTGGACATCTAGAATAACTTTCCACAATGTACATTAAATAAAAAAAATGAAGTATATATAGAGGCAAAAAAGGGAAGAAAAGCGAATCACGATCTAATAGTTAGTAATGAAGCAATTGAGGTCCAGCTCAATGTTTAACCCCTGAGGGGTGAGAGTCTGGAGCTCAAAGATCCACCTGGATTCATTCTGAGATATATGTTTTATCATGTCTGAACCCCCCAATGCCTATCCACGTGATCAGTAGCGTAAAAAGACAAGGAAGAGGGGTCACGACCATGAACTAATCGGAAATGATTAGATTTGCTATGCTTTGGGAAAGCATTGTGAATATTAGCAATGTGTTACCCAACACGTATGGCCAAAGTCCAGGATTTCCATCCCAGGTACTGAAACCCACATTTGCATTCCAGCACGTAAGTGAGGTGCCTGGTATGACATGTAAAACAACTTTTGATGGGGTATACTTTATGAGTTTGGTTAGATGTAAAATGAGTGCGTTTCCTAGGTGCAGCCAGAGTGTTCCTGCAGGGTAGGCACCTCCCACATCCATAAAAACCTTAGAGTTTTTTTTACATCGCTCGAGTTTATGCCCCGTCTACTTAGGATTTCCTGTAACGTTTTATTTTCACATATCTTTACCATTTTATAACACCTTTTATAGTTTTATTTTTTTAACTACATGCCTTTTCATTTTATTATACTGCCAACCAATGTACCTGTAATTAGATTGTGAGCAGTCCCAAGTAAATAGCAGGTAAAGCAACACGATTGGACAATTCTAAACATGTGACTCAGGTTGAGGGTATTTATGCCCCCAACCAAAATGGCGGAATCACAACTTCCTGAAGACGGCCAATCTGATAGGCCGAAACGCGTCGAGGTTGAGTCGCATCATCGCGGCACTTCCGCCCAGACGTCCAACCCGGAAATCGAGCCTCCACCGCGTCAGCGGCTTCACTCATCGATCGGGCAGATTTCACGGATGATTTTTTACCTGCTGTTCACACCGGGTGCCAGGAAATCAGGCACTCTTACATGTGAGTTGATTACTTACTTTTTATTTTTTGGAATCAAGTTTTTATACGTTACTGCGCAATAACTATATGAGTGGGGTAGGTGGCGCTGCCAATGGTAGTTAGATAAGATATGAGTGCTATATCGCAATAGAAAAAGTAACATAAAAAACTCCAAGTGTAAATAACCACTAGCTCAGTGGTTCTCAACCTGGGGGTCGGGACCCCCTCGGGGATCGAATGACGATTTGCCAGGGGTCACCGAATCCTGGGCTGTTCCTGAAGCCCGTACTGCTTTCCCAGCCTTTTTCGCAGCCACCCAGCTGGGCTTGTCCTGGAGTCTGCGGACGCCCACTCAGCCTCTTTGCAGCCGCCCATTCAGTTCACGGCATGACTGGGGGGCAGAGACTAGAGGTCAGCTAACTGGTGAGGAATGTGAAATGGGAGGGGCTGGAGGAGACCCTATCTCCTGATTTCGGCAGAGGTGTCACTTCTGCGAGACACCACAGAGCTGGAGACACTGTGAAGCCGGAGACCGTGAGTAACACTACCTGTGATTATAGTTGCCATTAAAAGTCCCCACTACAGTTCTCAGATCAGCAGATGACCTTGATCAAGAGCACCTAAGTTGGCTGATCAGAACTCCCCCCAGCATTGCCATTGATCCCACCCCCCCAAGCACTACCACCCATCCCAGTACCCCCCCCCCCCCCCCACCAAGGAGTAAGAGAAGGAATAAAAATAGAGAATACATGGAAGGAAGAGGAAAATAGGGAGAGGAACAAAGAAAAAGGGAGCGAAAGAACAAGAAACACGGCTAGAGAGAGGGATGGGGGGAAAAACAAGAAATTTGTATAGAGAGAGATAAAAGGGAAAGCAAGGAGATAAAAGAGGGAGTGGTACAACCTAAAATGTACCATAAGGGGTTTTAATACTGTATGAGTGTAAAGGACTCAGGGAGCACTAAATGTCCGTGGGTTAGTGGGCGCAAATTACTTGTCTTGCCTTGGGTGCTGACAACCCACGCTATGAAAATTTTACTGTTAGGGGTCCCCACAACTTGGGAAATTTTATTAAGGGGTCACGGCACTAGCAAGGTTGAGAACCACTGCACTAGCTAAAATAGTAAAGTGACTGTGTGCTGTGTAAAAGTAATGTACAAAGCTTAAAAGTGTCACTTGGAGATGTCCACCCCAAAAGGGACGTAATCCAGGTAGGTGACCGTGTGACCACACTAAATGAGATGGTTAAGTGTGCAACATTAACTGTTTTAGAAATAATACTCCAAAAATGAGCCCCTTGTAGAGGGCTTCCCACCTAGTGAAGTGATTAAGAGATTACTACGCAGCCTGACAGGCCACTAGTGCCCAAGTGTATAACATATAATACAAATCAAATCCAAAATAAATAAAACAATCAAGGTGACATATTCAGAAGCTGCCACCAGGGGCAGTACACTAGTAATGGAAAAACATATGTCCAAATAAAGAGAAAAAGAGAGAAAAATAGCTGTGTTTCACACATCAAAGGCAGTCAGTTCTCTGCTTGTATATAACGGATAATTTCCATGGTCAATGTGGCAATAGCTGTAATAAAATGGAGTTCTCAAACCCAGTTCAAAACAACAGCAGGTGTAGAACAGTAAACTTCTTATAACCAGTTCAATTATAAGCTGAAAAATTGAGACTTTAGTGGATATCCTTGGTTGATGACAAACTTCAGGTGACACTTGTGCTCCCCCTTGTGGTTCCCCACTCACCAGAAGTAGAAACCCCTGCAGGGGTGACAGGCACATAGAGTGGGTAACTTGTTCCTCAGGCAGCCGTGTGTTCCTCCTCTGCTCCGTTCCCGGGGGTTCCCATCCATCTTCCTGGTGTTGGCGTGTCAGCTGTGTTTGTCCTCATAGGACCAATAGAAAACGGACTCCCATAGTGTAATCCAGTAGATTTATTTGATAAAACGTTTATAGAAGTAAAAAAGCGGTGAACCGCTTGTTTGCATGCATACAGGTTAAAAAATGAAATCAAAAATCCCACACACACTGCCTGGGATCAGCCGGGATGTGGCGTGCGTTCCACCGCTCTGACTCAGACAACCGGAAGTGACGTGTCGACATAAGAGACCAATCCACTGACGCGTTTCGTCATGTGACTTCTTCTGAGGCGATATGGTCTCATGACGTCGCACGTCTAATAGGGATGAGCTTCGAGTTCGAGTCGAACCCATGTTTGACTCGAACATCGCCTGTTCGGTTGTTCGCCGAATTGCGAACATTATGGGCCGTTCGCACCAAATTCGAGTGGCGCATCACGGCCCATAATTCACTGCGGCATCGCAGTGCATTGCTGGCTGATGATTGGCCAAGCATGCACTATGACCCGCATGCTTTGGCCAATCACAGCGCGCAAAAAACGGAGAGCCATAATTGGCCAAAGCCAGGGGGGCTTTGGCCAATTATGCCTCAGGGGATTTAGTACACGTCCCACACTATATAAGGCGGCCTGGAAGTTGGCCTTGTGTAGTGTGTTGCGGTGTTGGTTAAAATACAGACGGAGAGAGAGAGACAGTGTATTTTGATTTGAGTTAGATAGAGCAGGCAGGCGAGTCAGTTAGCTGCAGTTACAGTGTGTAGAGGATATATATGCATCCTAGGTGTTGTATATACTGTATATTTATACACTCTATTCAGTTTAGCTAGATCCGTTCCTGTTATTCTCTTTAGGGCTCTTTCACACGGAGGTCCGTTCAGGTCCGCCTGTCAGTTTTTTAGGCGGACCTGAAACGGATCCTCCATGTACCCCTATGGAAGCACGGATGTCAGCGGAGACATGTCCGCTGACATCCGCTCTGCTCCGCCAAAGTGTGACGGAGGAAAACCCTATTTTTCCTTCCGTCGGCGGAGCGGATCGGATGACAACGGACTCTACGGTCCGTCGTCATCCGATTCCCCATAGGGGAGAGCGGCGCTCTGACAGGGCGGTCCCTGCATAGTGTGCGGGGACCGCCCAGTCATCCGTCGGCTCAGCGGGGATCAACGGAGCGATCCCCGCTGAGCAAGCGGAGCTTCACGGGGCGGATCTGCACGGATCCGCCCCGTGTGAAAGGGGCCTAACTGTGACAGGCAGGCAGGTGATTGTGCTAGCTGCAGTGTTTCACTTATGCTGGCCATACGCTATACGAAAAATCGGGCGAAAATCGCTCATGTGGACACCTCGTTCGTTTTTCGGCAAGTTAATGGCCACAAATCGTTAATCGTTTGTGACGTTTTGTGCAAAAAAAATCGACAAGCAAGTTTGGAAAATTTCTGCCGACCGAATGATAAATCGCAAGGTTATTGCGTTATTCGTCCGAGAAAAAACTAATGCTTGCTACTGCGCATGTTTGAAAAACATAAAACCCGGAAGATAAATATTCGTATCAAAGAACGTTCACGTCAAAAGATCATGATACACATCACCAACTATACAACCTGCAACCTCTTCAATCGTGATATACCTATACCTCTGTTAAAATACTGTATTTGCTGGCGTATAAGACTACCTTTTACACTTAAAAAAACTGGCCAAAAAGCAGGGGTCGTCTTATACGCCAGGTCAGCTGCTCGGATGCCTGCTGGATGTGCGGTAATACTGTAAGTAGCTTCAGTTACATACAGTTGTAGCGGGTGTTTGATTTTAGGGGAGGCATCTGGGTGGTAGTGTAACCCAGATGCATTGATTGTCAGGGAATCTGAGACCCTTTTGTGGTTCTTGGAGGACTCTGGTGGTGTCAGGTTCCCTGCGGCCTGTAGGTGGGGCTGTCGCCCTGGCCGGAGCTGAGCACTCACCGCAAGACTGTTTGTTTCCTTTTTGTCCTTGCCTGGCGCTGGTACAGCAGAGCGGGGAACCTGCTGTGACGCAAAGGGCGAGGGAATAAATGGGGCGGATGCCCTGACCTCTGGGTTTTAGAGTCGGAGGACGCAGCCGCACCCAGGCACCTTCAGCTTGGGTGGTGGCGTTCCGGAGTTCCGGGCCCAGGTGCCCTTGACCTGGCCGGAGCGAGAGATGGAGTCCATTCCAGGCACCTTTAGCCTGGGGTGAGGTACTATGGCGGAAGCCTGGAGATCAGTACCTTCAACTGAGTTTTGCGAGGGTGGAGGAATCCGAACAGGCCCTAACTCCTTGGGTGCCCGTGTCTGAGGTCGAGAAGATCGGTGAGCGGAACTTCTCTGGATAGTCCGGCGCAGCATTGCTGGTGACAGAGAGGAAGAAATATGAAGCGTCGGAAGCCTCAGAAGGGGGGTCGTCTTATACGGTGAGTACAGGCAAAAAATCTTAAACTGTAAAATTAGGGGGATCGTCTTATACGCCCAGTCGCCTTATACACCGGCAAATACGGTAATACAACAGACAAAATATGCAATATTAAAACTTTATTGCAAAAGTGTTTTTTTTTTCTTTTCAAAAGTAAAGAAATAGTGTTCTATCTTTGTTTTGCACAATTTTTTTTTACACAAGAGAGCTTATTTATTTATTTTTTTACAAGAGAGCATCATTTTTTATTTTACACAAGAAAGCATAATTATTATATGTTTCTTAAACAAGAGAGCATAATGTTTTTAATAAAAATACTGTGGAAATATGTTATTTTGACATTTTAAGTTTAAACATTATGCATCTATCAAACAATGGTTTTTAATTATCTCTCATGGTTTTTAAAAGCTTGATTTTTTTGTATAACAATATCAGTATTCTTTAGTTTTTTGCCTGTAGAATAAACATGGTTTGAGACAGGGGCGGATCCAGAGTCTTTTCTCGGGAGGGGCACTGCCAAAAAATATGTTTTTTTGGTGGGAAATTTATCGGGGAAATGGCTGGTGTCGGCGCTGCAATCATCCCGGCACCATGGTTGTTATAGTGTCAGGATGATTGAAGCGCATTATTTCTATTATTACATTGTTATATAAAATTAAATAGTTGAATGCAGAATCAGTGGGAGCCCCGAGTGTGTCACTTGCCACCGTCGCCTGCAATTAGTGGGAGCCCTGAGCGTGTCACTTGCCACACGTTGCGGATTGTCACTTGCCACGTCACCTGCCACACCTTGTGGATTGTCATTTGGCACACCTTCTGGACTGTCACTTGCCACATCACCTGCCACACCTTGCGGATTGTCACTTGCCACGTCACCTGCCATATCTTGTGGATTGTCACTTGCCTGCCACCAGATGCAGATTGTCATTTGCCACGTCACCTGCCACAATTTGCGGATTGTCACTAACTTGCCTGCTAAGGTGTAGTTTTGGTTGTCTCTTGCTGTGTCCCAGACTCCCAGAGATAATGTAATCTCTCTGCTGCCTGCACAGTGAGGGCGGAAGTCACTGCAAGAATGCAGGGTAGGCACAGGCAGTGAGAGATGATCTCATCTCTCTGCTCCCCGGCTCCCGGCTAGCTGATTGGCCAGCTGCCACACTGAGCCTGCTCTCTCACTCTCACCTGCGCTGCCAACACACTGAGCAGCATGGTCTGCCCACGAACCGCGCCGCCCTCCCATAAACCGCACCGCAAGCGGAGCCGCTCGCTTTCTTACCCGTCTGTGGAGCCGCACGCTATCACACCTGCCCGCAGAGCGGCCCGACATGACTCACTGACATCACTCGTTGCTAGACGCCAAGTAGAGGAGACATGGGGCTACATGGGAGATCAGGCGCAAAAAAAAAACAGAGCAAGCAAGTGAGTGTGACAGATGGTCTCGGGGGGGGGGGCAATTGCCCTGTTGCCCCCCCTGGATCCGCCCCTGGTTTGAGATTGTCCTTGAGGTTTGTGATGTCAGTCACCCCTACTATAAGTGCATGTCAACATATATGGTAAATTTGTGTTCACAAAAACACTATAATTGACTTGTGTCAGAACACAACTATAGTAGAGGTGACCGACGGCTCAAACCTCAAGGACAGCTTTGCTCCAACCATGTTTTTCCATGGCAGGCCTGACTTTTAAATGTGCGTGAGTCACGAACATTAATAAAGTGCTTGTCCTCAACAGTAGAAATAGCTTAACGTTTGTGCAAACTTCTGCAAACAATTAACACATCAACGGTACTCCAAAAAAAAAAAAACATACATGGACTAAAGTGACACATGTTAAATTTTACATAGTGTGTCAAGTACAACCTGAAAATTGTTCTGGACAGAGGTCAGGTGCTTTTTGACTTTCTAACTCAGAAGAGCACTTCTCTAACTCTGAGGAGCACTTCAACATATCAGATAACAATCTTTTGGCAGTGAGTGTATTTAATTCCTGTTCCACAGACAGATGATGTGCTGTTGAAGATAAGAAAACAGATTTCAGGGAATTTTTTTTTAAATGGAGTTGATGTTAAAGTGTATGTGTACCAGTGGCGGTGCATCCATAGAGGGCGCCGGAGCGCCGCCCCCTCTCGCTCCCGCACCGCCACTGAAAGACAATACACAGATTCATGCATTTAATGAATCTGTGTATTGTCACCGCTGCCGCGCTGCCCACTATACATATGGCCGGCCTCCTGGTGAGCGCCGGCCATATGAATTAGAGCGGCGGCCGGCAGTGGGTGTAACTTGGAAGTGCCTATCAGAGCCAGCAGCTCTGATAGGCTTTCCGAATACAGCTCTCACGCTGTATTCGGCTTCCAAAAACTCCTCCCAGGTACGCACGGGGGTGCGTTCCTGGGAGAAGACTGTGTGGAGGTTTCAGCCAATCAGGTTCACCAGATCTGGTTACCGGTAACCTGATTGGCTGAAGCGACATCGAGGGCGGGAGAACACATCGAGGACGGCGCGGACCGAGGAAGGTAAGTGCAGGGCTGGGGGGGGGGGGACAGGCTGCATTTGGGGGACAAACTGGCTGAATATGGGGGACAAACTGGCTGAATATGGGGGGAACTGGCTGAATATGGGGGCACAAACTGGCTGAATATGGGGGGAACTGGCTGTATATGGGGGACACGCTGGCTGCATTTGGGGGGAACTGGCTGTATATGGGGGACAAACTGGCTGCATTTGGGGGAACTGGCTGTATATGGGGGACACGCTGGCTGCATTTGGGGGGAACTGGCTGTATATGGGGGACAAACTTGCTGCATTTGGGGGAAACTGGCTGTATATGGGGGACAAACTGGCTGCATTTGGGGGGAACTGGCTGTATATGGGGGACAAACTGGCTGCATTTGGGGAGAACTGGCTGTATATGGGGACAAACTGGCTGTATATGGGGGCACACTGGCTATATATATGGGGACACACTGGCTGTATATGGGGGCACACTGGCTATATATATGGGGACAAACTGGCTGTATATGGGGGCACACTGGCTATATATATATGGGGGCACACTGGCTGTATATGGGGGCACACTGGCTGTATATGGGGGCACACTGGCTGTATATGGGGGCACACTGGCTGTATATATGGGGGCACACTGGTTATATATATATGGGGGCACACTGGCTGTATATGGAAACAAACTGGCTGTATTTGAGGGGGCAAACTGGTGGCGTTTGGGCACAGTGGCTGCGTTTAATGGGCACAGTGGCAGCAATTGTTTTTTTTGTTTTTTCAGTTTGTTTGCGCCCCCCCCCCCAAAAATTTTGAGCACCAGCCACCACTGATGTGTACTGGCTTACCTGTGCTGCTTGTGATGGTTTCACAGGAATGCTGTGCCTGGTCTGCTTCAACATCTGTAATACTTTGGCATGGTTCAGCATCATCATCATCAGGTCCTTTTTCAGTAACTGGAGATGTGTCATCATCATCATCATCAGGTCCTTTTTCAGTAACTGGAGATGTGTCATCAACCAGAATAATATCCAGTCCTGTTGTCACGGTGCTGTTCCCAAAGTGTGCTTTCTTGGGTCTTTCTAGTTAAAAAAAAAAAAAAAAAAACATGAAAAAAGCATGCATGCTAAAGATTATAGTTTGCATTGATGAAGACATTGCAGAAATACTACATGGATTGCATGCCTAGCTGAGAGCAGAAATGGCAGAAATGAATCATAATTACCTTTTTTGATCATTGTATGTATTTTATACAACTGTGCTTCCTCCCTATGCTTCAAGCCAGACCTAGACATGTGCACAACGTAAAAATTTGTTTCGTTTCGGTTCGTTTCTTTTCGGTCCTGTTGACTCGTAATCGTTCGTAATTTTGCTAGACGGGATTTTTCGTGTTCGGACTAATTCGTATTTTGGCAAGCGACATTTATTGTTCGAATCGGAATGATTCGTATTAATGTAAGCCTTATTTTTCGTTGATTTATAATTCGTACTTTCGGTAGAGTACATTGTTTTTCGTTGATTCTGGACACAACTCCTACTTTCTTAACTTTTTTTGGGTTCGTTGATTCGTAATTTTCCGTGTCTCTCTCACAACGACGCTGCCTATTATGCCTAATGTGCTTCAAATGGATTTGTACTTTTCTAAATACATAGCGGTTATTTGTAGCGATTCGAAATCTCGTATTTTACTTTCGGTTTTTTACATGCGGCTATAGCCTCCGCCCCCTGTACACCATTTTGAGAGGGAGTTCAGCACGGTGAGGGAGAAGCAGAGAGCAGAGCAGAGTGTTATTGTGCTTCGAATGGATTCGTACATTCGTAACTTTTTTCATAACGAATTATGCCGAAGGCATTCGGGCATTCGCTATTTGCGATATAATTTATTTCGGATTCGGTTTTATTCGTAATTGCTTTGTTCGGAAATTCGAATGCTTCCAAATGTCCGAAAGTTGCTAAATTCGGACGAATTTCGATTTGTTACGAAACGAATTGCACAAGCCTAGTCAGACCATCTCTTGCGCAGCTGGTCCTTTGTTCTGTCCACACCATACTTCTTTCCAAGCACATGGATAACCTTCTCCATGATGTCATCTTTTCTTCTATTAGGCCTGGGGTAGTTTTTGTGCCTCCCATCATAGTCATTTTTTTTCCAAGATCTTCACCATAGTTTTCATTTCATCCAGGGACATAGGTGTTGCCTTTTTTTTTTTAAAGTTTGCAGGCGAATTCGTCTGGGAATGGCATACTCCTGTTCTTCAGCCATCGTTCTGCTAATAAATATGAAGCCGAATGAAGAAGGGCGGAGCTTGCAAACTCCCATATTCCACTGTGGTACACTCTGACCCGGCGCACAGAACGTTGTCACGTACAATTTACTGAGTAGAGGAACGAGCACACACACTGACTAAACGAACGGTTATACTGAGCAATCTACAGAAGATTCGTTACAACTGAAGGTAAGCAGACCAGTACAATAGTTCTATAATATTAATTGTTTGGTGTAGTTTGGCAAATAAACGATGATGCATTGTTTCTTATTACAGGAACAATGGTGGACAAATTTACATCACCACATTTCCTTCCCCAATTCTTTGAAGTGTACCGTGAGCTTTCATGTTTATGGAAAGTACACTCCAAAGAGTATTCAGACCGCCAAAAACGCAATGAAGCTTATACCAAATTAGCAGAACTATGCACTGTTGTGTATTCCAAAGCAGATGTAGCCTATGTTAAACAAAAAATATCAAATCTGCGTACTATCTTTAAAAAAGAATTAAATAAAATACATCTGGTCTCCAGAGAGAGAGATATAATTTTGCCCCTGTTCAAATCATTAGTAAGACCTCATCTGGAATATGCAGTTCAGTTTTGGGCCCCAGTTCTCAAAAAGGATATTGGGGAACTGGAGAAAGTGCAGAGAAGGGCAACCAAACTGATAAGAGGCATGGAGGAGCTCAGCTATGAGGAGAGATTAGAGGAACTGAATTTATTCACTCTTGAGAAGAGGAGATTAAGGGGGGATATGATCAACATGTACAAATATATAAGGGGTCCATATAGAGAACTTGGTGTTGAATTATTCACTTTACGGTCAACACAGAGGACAAGGGGGCACTCTTTGCGTCTAGAGGAAAAAAGATTTCACCTCCAAATACGGAAAGGTTTCTTCACAGTAAGAGCTGTGAAAATGTGGGATAGACTCCCTGCAGAGGTGGTTCTGGCCAGCTCAATAGATTGCTTTAAGAAAGGCCTGGATTCTTGACTATCGTATAACAGAGGTACCTTTGCTTAACATTTTAACCTTACACAATCCCACGTTAACCCTCCTTACTTAAGTAAACGAGCCCACACTGGCGTTGGGGAAAACATAGGCCGTAGCAGCCTTATTTATTAAAATAATATTTTCATTAACAATAACCTAAAAACATCTGTTATGAAAAAACCCATCAGTCAAAAAATCCCAGTGACGATCTTTGCAGGAACCTCGATTACCATCTGTGTAACTCTTGCACTGCGGTACCTCTTGAATCTGTTAATAGGCCTCAAGCCGACATGCTGGCTCAGAGACAACCATGACCGCAGTGCCCTCTTTACCCATGCTTACAGCTAACCTCCGTTAACTGTAAACCCCCCAATCAGGACCCATACCAACGACGGGTCCTGAACTCTTCTTCCCGAGGTATCCTCCTTCCCCTGCAAAGACCAGACACCCGCCGCTGCCACGACTTCCACACCGTCACAAACCATTCCTGTAAATATACAACCAAAACCGTCCTATCTCCCAATCACCTAAACAAGGGAGGGTGGGCGGGAACTCTCACACTTCACCCCGCTGTGTTGCCAGGGGGGGAGGGGACTCAACCTTTTAACTGTTTTCCCCCTGGCCCTCCCCCCACTCCAGCTCAGCCAATCCTGCCCCCCCTCTTACTAACCAATGGCTGGCTCTCTCTCTCAGTCCCCTGTTCCCTTAGTCATGCCAGCCCTTCGCCTATGTAATTTTACTTTTTGCTCCGGGCTTTTCTTGACTATCGTATAACAGAGGTACCTTTGCTTAACATTTTAACCTTACACAATCCCACGTTAACCCTCCTTACTTAAGTAAACGAGCCCACACTGGCGTTGGGGAAAACATAGGCCGTAGCAGCCTTATTTATTAAAATAATATTTTCATTAACAATAACCTAAAAACATCTGTTATGAAAAAACCCATCAGTCAAAAAATCCCAGTGACGATCTTTGCAGGAACTTCGATTACCATCTGTGTAACTCTTGCACTGCGGTACCTCTTGAATCTGTTAATAGGCCTCAAGCCGACATGCTGGCTCAGAGACAACCATGACCGCAGTGCCCTCTTTACCCATGCTTACAGCTAACCTCCGTTAACTGTAAACCCCCCAATCAGGACCCATACCAACGACGGGTCCTGAACTCTTCTTCCCGAGGTATCCTCCTTCCCCTGCAAAGACCAGACACCCGCCACAGCACCCAATTGGAAAAACCTTTACAATTGGGTGCTCCTCCACACCCTAAGAGCCCTTTGGATGCCATCTTGTATCCCCAACGCCCACAGGTCTATACCCACGTCATTCAGGTGAACCCCATCGCCCCGAAGGTAGCGCCATGTGTCCACCTCCAACTCCATGTGCCGTATTACCAGCCCCCCATTCCTCACTACAAACCTAGCCACATCCCTGTTGACCTTTCTCCGGGCCCTGTTGATGCCTTCCAATGACCTAGCCATCCTCCATGATGTCCTAGCCACCATGTCGGACCAAACAATTACCATGTCCGGGAATGCCATGCGCAGACGCAGTATATCAAACTTGATATCCTTTGTCACGTCCAACATAGATCTGGCTCCTAGGTCATTGCCGCCTACGTGCAAGACTATAACGTCAGGCAGCCGGTCAGGACGTGCAAAACGATGCACCTCCGGGACCATTCTACTCCATAACATTCCCGGCACTCCCAACCAGCGAACACAGGCCTCCTGTCTAGGAAACCCCAATTGCCGGCCCTCCGGCCTAACATCTGCCCTCTTTGCCCCCCAGAACACATAGGAATGGCCCATAATCCAGACCAGGGCCGGCACCGCACCTGAAAGAAAAAACAAGCACACCACCGTAACCAACAGCAGACCCAACGAAAGCCCAGCAGACCATCCCCCCAAAACGATTGACAAACGCCTCCCCCCGCCCCCAACCCTCACACCCCCATTACTAGCTGGGGACGAATGTATAGGCGAAATCTGCTGGACTCCCACCTGCCAATGCGCTTTACCGCCTCAGAGTCCAACCCCCACCGAGCCGCCTCAGTAGCCGCCCCTATCCTGAAAGAATGCGACGCGAACTCCCTATCGTCTAACCCGAGAACCGTCAAACATTTCTTGAACACAGACACAAATTGAAATTTTGATAATGGGGACCCGTCGGCATGGATCAAAAACGACCCCTCATCCGGCGGTCGCACCCCCATGAACCCCTTCACGGCCCCTACTGGACAAAGCGGGGAGCCCGGCAGCGAAAAGACCTGCACCGACCTACCCTTCCCTTTTTGGTCTGTTTTGGACCTCCGTAACCATACCGCCACACTCTCACCTTGGCAACGCACCTTCGAACCCCAAATACCCCCATGAACCTTCTTAGAAGGGCTGACCAGCTCGCTAATCCTAAATGCCCCGAAAAATGCTAACGCAAAAGCAGCTCTAAACAAGAAAATCTCGTATACTGAGGCGCAGATCTCCGGTAACCGAGCCAAAATTCCCTGCAGAACGTCAAAAGACACTGGACGCCTGGTGTCCCTACCCGGCCTGGATCGTCTATAACCTCTAAGTGCCTGTCGCACCCAGAAGTCTTTAGTAAGGTCCGGGCCACCCTGCCACTTGAATAAAAAGGCCAACCCAGCCAACTTCTTCGCCAACGTCGAGACGGACACCCCCCCTTCCATCTGCCGGGATAGAAAGTATAACAACAACAACTTCGCTTCAGGTCCTAATGTATCCACATCCGTCATCCGACCCATAGCCTCCCATTCCTGCCATACCTTGTTATACGCAACCCACGTCGTCTCACTCACCGACCTTCTGATCCATCCGGAGACTACACCAACGCAATTTTCCACAGCCAGTCCGGACAAGGCACCCCCAGTTGCTCCGCTTCCGGCGCCAACTCTCGGAATCTGTCCCACTGGAACCGAGACAAAGCGTCAGCAATAACGTTCTCTACCCCGGGAAGATGAACTGCATATATGAAAACATTCAATTGTAGGCACCGCAGCACCAAGTGCCGAAGCAACCTAACTACCGGAGGTGATGAAGCCGACACTCTGTTGATCACCTGCACCACCCCCAAGTTGTCCCCGTGGAAGCGTACCTTCAGATCCCTGAACGCCTCGCCCCACAGTTCGACCGCCAATACCACCGGAAACAATTCCAGCAGCACCAGGTTTTTTGTGAAGCCAGCTTCCACCCAACACACCGGCCATGGGCCAGCACTCCACCTGCCTCGGAAAAAAGCTCCAAAACCAGTGGAGCCAGCCGCGTCCGTGAAAAGTTCCATGTCAAAATTACTGACAGGGCCTGTCATCCACAATGCTCTGCCATTAAAAGATTCCAGGAACGCATGCCAGACCTGTAGATCCTCCTTGTGAGCCTTTACCAAGCGCACAAAATGCCGTGGTGACTGTACCCCCGCTGTACTTGCCGACAGCCGTTGGCAAAATACCCTGCCCATTGGCAGAATGCGACAAGCGAAGTTGAGTTTTCCCAGTAATGACTGCAACGTCCTCAGCTGCACCTTCCGTAAACCCAACATACCTCTGATCTCCGCCTTCAACGCCACCAATTTCTCCACCGGGCAAACGGCATTCCATTGCGTCCGAATCCAACGTAATCCCTAAGAACGTAATGACCGTGCTCGGCCCTTCCGTCTTGTCGGGCGACAAAGGCACCCCAAAGCGTTCCGCGATGTGTTCCAGCGTTGCCAGCAGCACCGCGCAGATCTTGGATGAGGCTGGGCCCACGCAGAGGAAGTCATCCAGGTAGTGTATGATCGAACTTACCCCCGATACATCCCTAATCACCCATTCTAGAAAAGAACTAAACTTCTCAAACAGCGCGCAGGATACGGAGCATCCCATCGGTAAGCAGCGATCCACATAGAATTCTCCATTCCACGAGCAACCCAAAAAACGGAAACTATCGGGGTGCACTGGCAGCAGGCGGAACGCCGCCTCCACATCCGCTTTTGCCATCAATGCCCCCTGCCCATAGTGCCTAACCCAAAACACCGCCGCATCAAAAGACGTATATCCCACCGTGCAAGCCTGAGGATCGATAGCATCGTTCACAGACCCTCCTTTTGGAAAAGACAGGTGGTGGATAAGTCGGAATTTGTTAGGTTCCTTCTTCGGCACCACTCCCAGCGGAGACACCACCAAATCCGCCAGTGGAGCTACCAAAAAAGGGCCACTCATGCGGCCCAATGCAACTTCCTTCCGCAGTTTCTCTGAAACCACCTCCGGGTATTGCAAAGCTGAGCGCAGATTACGAGCCACTGGTGGAACCGCCCCCAAAACGCACGGAATTTCAAACCCTTCTGTAAAACCCTTTTCTAATAAATGAGCTGCCTGCCTATCCGGATACCTACCGAGAAACGGGTGCATCCTTGCCACCATCACCGGAGTCCTCCCTCTTGTTCGAAGACTCACCAGCTCTCCCTTTCCTAAAACATCTGGACAAGGTATGTGCACCCCCACAACCGGAGCATTCATGCTTGAATCTGCACGACCCTCCAAACTTGCAAGATCCCGAATTGTATTGCCAACAGACCCCTTTTGCCTTACCGGCCGGTTGTCCTGGGGATGATGATCCACCGGCCCCCCCCCCCCCCCTGAAAAAACTGATTCGGAGCCCTCGGCGCGTTCATCAAACGCATCCACAAACTAATGTCCTTGTGGTCCCACCTCAACTCCGAACGCACCGACATCCTTTGTCTGAATTCCTCATCGTATCTCAACCAGGCTGAACCCCCATACACCCTGTAGGCCTCCCCAACCGCATCTTGATAACAAAAAAGACTCGAACAATGTTCAGGCTTCTTTTGCCCGATTACGCTAGCAAGGATGGCGAATGCCTGCAGCCAATTCATGAACGTCCGCGGGATCAGGCGATACCTACGTTTTTCTTCATCCTCCTTCTTGGAATCGTCTGGCTTGACCCTATCCAAATTAAACTTCCCCAGCGGAAGCAGCGAGAAAATCTCCATGTACTCACCTTTCCAAATCTTCTCCCGAACTTCCGACTTCAAATGTGCCCCCAACGGCCCCGCAAAACAAATGTACATCTCGCACCTAGCTGAATCCGCCAACCTGACAATGTCTTGTCTGGCCGCATCCCCCTTTTCAACCGCCGCCTGCAGCGCGTCCTCCACTGCTGTTGTCTGCACCGCCGCCACCGAAACCGCTGGCGCCGTCGCAATCACCCCCAGACCCCCGTCCCCATCTTGCGGCGGAACCCACGCCGCTGCCGGGCTAACGGGGGCACTGTTCTGCCTCTCAAACTTACCCACGAGCTCCTTAATCCCCGCTAAAAACCCCTTAAAACCAATATCCATCTCCGCAGCTCCATGCACTAAACCGTCCCCAGCAACCTCCCCCAGGGGAACCCCCTGACTACCCCCTGACGACCCCATCCTAGCAGGCCGCACTTCAGCTAACCCCACGGAGAATAATTGAGAAATTGACTTACCAGGCTGCCCAGGAAGTGACCCACCAGCCGATCGTCCCATCTCCACCGCCGCCGACCGTTTCTGTGGAACGCCGTCACCCTCCGAGTCCACCAGTTCTCCCTCCGAGCGATCCACCTCTTCCTCTGCCAAAGAAGGCCCACCAGGTGAAGGATCCCTGGCTGCCGCGGGTCCCGACTCCATCCGGCTCCGCCCTCCAGACCCGTTCACCGACTTCGCTTTTTTCCCGCCGCCACGACGTCGCTCTCCTGTAGCTGTTGCTTCTGCCGCCGCACCATGCCGCACCCCCGACGTCGGTGACCGGTCGCCGGCCGCGGTGGAAGGCCCGGCCACCGCGCTCTCCGATCTCCCTCGCCGAGGCGCCCGCCCCTGAGCCGACACCCGGGGGGCGGGGCCCGCCGCGTCCGACTCCACTCGTTGCGCGGGCCTCGTGGCCGCTCTGGAGCTCCCGGAACGACCGCCCGCCGAGCTCCGTCCAGGTTGGGGATTCCTTCCGGCACCTCCCCCCGCCTGCTTGGCTGTTCGCTTAGCGGGGGGGGGCCGAAGGGGCCCTCGAATAGGGACTCCCAGTGCGACGCTGAGCTCGTGGGGGGGGGGGGGTCGGGAGAGAAGCGCTCCGGCGCCCTGGCTTGCCGAGCTCGCCCCGATGTCCTTCCCCCTGTGGCCGCATTACCCGCCGGCTCCGCCAGCATCGGCCCCAAGGTCTCTTGGAGCCAATCTGGGCCATGTTGCGCCGCCTCAGCCCGCAGCTGAGCCAGCAACTCCTGCACTTGTGCCATACTCTCACACTTCACCCCGCTGTGTTGCCAGGGGGGGAGGGGACTCAACCTTTTAACTGTTTTCCCCCTGGCCCTCCCCCCCCACTCCAGCTCAGCCAATCCTGCCCCCCCTCTTACTAACCAATGGCTGGCTCTCTCTCTCAGTCCCCTGTTCCCTTAGTCATGCCAGCCCTTCGCCTATGTAATTTTACTTTTTGCTCCGGGCTTTTCTTTCTTAAATGTACATAATATAACTGGGTACTGACATTTATAGGTAAAGTTGATCCGGGGAATATCCGATTGCCTCTCGGGGGATCAGGAAGGAATTTTTTCCCCTGCTGTAGCAAATTGGATCATGCTCTGCTGGGGTTTTTCGCCTTCTCCTGGATCAACTGTGGGTATAGAATTGGGTATATGGGATTGTACGATATATTTTTTTTTATGGTTGAACTGGATGGACTTGTGTCTGTTTTCAACCTGACTAACTATGTAACTATATGTAACATGATTCAAAAAGATCTGGTGCAGGTGCAGAGCAAGTATACGTGCCACGTCTGTGGTATTTTGAGAGCTTACGTTTTCTGACTGAACAGGAGGAAGCACGAGCCTCTGTATCAAGTTTAGACAGTTGTGTCAGTGCATCTACCGGTAATTCAGGAGATGAAGAAGATGGAACATTTGAGGAAATGGCAAACAGTCAGGTAAAGTCATCATAATCTTTTTTATTATACACTTTGATATAAATAGATAATACAATCTAATTTGCATATAATACGTAAGAAATTACACCACACATTATATTTTTATGCAAATGTTAATTTTTTAAAAGGCAAACATAACATGACACCTGTTTTTATTCATGAGAGAATATATTAATTCAGCCACAGACATTTCTTTTTAACATTTAGAGATTGTTTTGCCAATCCACTGCTCCAGGACCAAGAAAATATTGCATATACAGTAAACCCCCCTCCATCGCGGGGGTTACGTTCCAGACCCACCCGCAATAAGTGAAAATCCGCGAAATAGAAATACCCTATTTAAATACACACTAGGCATGTTTTTATAACTTTCACTGTACTTTTAAAAGCATTTTACGGTCTTTAAACACACTTTTAAAACAATAGAAACACATTTAAACACATAAAAGATACTGAGAGACATAGCAAGCGCAATGGAAAACACAAAAATATATAATTAACAATGATTTAATCAATAAAATAATGTTAATAGGTCTTACAGAAAAAAACGCAATATACCGGGACCGCGAAAACTGATCCGCGATATAACGGGGGTTTACTGTAGTCAAGACGATTCTGACGGGCTAGTTGACTAGAGAGACATGGTGGGGCACGGCCTAGGTCTAAAAGCCCTTCTGTATTTCTGTATCATTATGCCACTCTCCAGGCATGACATCCCCAGACAGAGTATCTTCCCGGTCCATCATGGATTGTGACATGTAGGTGGAGCTAGTACGTCTTAGAAAATTATGTAACACACAGCAACAATGAACCATAATGTCAATTTTTGGGGGGGGGGGTTACATTTATTGGTGTATGGAAGATACTAAAGCGGTTGGCCATAATACCAAAGGCATTTTCTACCACTCGTCTAGCACGAGATAACCTGTAATTAAATATTTTCTGATCAGGTGTAAGGTTTTTAAGGGCAAATGGTTTCAACACATGTTCAGATAATGCAAATGCGTCATCTGCAACAAAGACGAAATTCAGGCCTTCCACTGTGTGTCATGGATATGCATTAATGTCTGTCTGCCATCTTACCTTCCTCCTCATGTGTTCATCTAGAGACCAGACCTCCTTCACCTGGCTTCCTTTATAATCTCCTCCCAGCCTGACTCCACCCCAGGCCCTATCACTGAACACTATATTAACCTGTGCACTGCAAGCCTGCTTGGCTGATCAACGTGTTTGTTAGGCATTGTGTGTTTGGGTTCCTGCCTGCCGTGTGCTACGTCTGTCTCTCTGTTACGTTATTGGCTTGTCCCCGACCATCCCTGTCTGCTCGTGACCCTTGACCTTCGGCTCGTTCTTCGTTATCCTTGTCTGCTTGTGGCCCCTGACCATCGGCTTGTTATTCGGTTCTCTCTATCGTGTGCCGCTGCTTCCCCTTATCCTACGGGGCGTGAGCTAGGAAACTCCAGGGGCCGCGACCTGGTCCCAGCCTGCAGCGTAACATCCTCACCACTAGAGGCCCTGGAGAAGACCAGCTGGGTCTTAGACTCCGCGCCCTGGGGAATCTTGGCTCTCGCTTCCGTTGGGATCCCGGTTGTGCTCCTCTGGTCCCGCTTTCCACAACCACCCAGTTTCCTACCCACAGAAGCCAGCCATAGGGTTCACTACCTCGCGGTGCACTCCTGTCCCCCTACGGTGTGCATCTGTCACCTGGCCACAGGTGACCCTGACAGTTTGATCAGCCATGGACCCGGCTGACATCCCGATCCCCGCGGATGATCCATTGCAGGGCATAGTCCACAGACTTGAAACCCAGGAATCGAATCAGACTCAGGTGATGCGATTCCTCCAGGATCTGGCTTCTCGATTCGAGCAGCTTCAGGCCTCCTTGGGAACCCCGAATCCGCAACCTCAAGTACAACCAGCGGTGGTACCTATCGCACCAGTCGCAGCCACACACTCACTAATACTGCCAGCTCCGTTCCGTTTCTCTGGGGACTCCAAGGCCTGCAGAGGGTTTCTTAGCCAATGCACGATTCATTTTGAGCTTCAGCCTCAAAACTTTCTGTCTGATAGGGCAAAGGTAGCCTATATCATTTCCCTCCTCTCCGGTGAAGCTTTAGCCTGGGCAGCCCCTCTGTGGGAACTGAATGATCCAGTGGTTTCTAGCCTGTCTGGCTTCTTGAAACTTTTTCGGAATATCTTTGAAGAACCGGCTCGTGTCTCTTCAGCGGCCAGCGCCCTTCTACGTCTCCGCCAAGAGTCTGCTTCAGTGGGACAGTACGCCCTTAATTTCCGCATACTGTCGGCTGAGTTGAGCTGGAACAATGAGGCCTTAGTCGCAACCTTTTTGCATGGCCTTTCTGATAGAGTGAAGGATGAATTAGCAGGAAGAACCATCCCCACTGATCTGGACGGAGTTATCTCCTTGTGTAACCAGATCGATATTCGCTTTCAGGAAAGGACCCTAGAAAAGCGGCGCCAGCACTCCTTGGTCCTTAGTCAGCCTGAGCTCCCCTCTCCTCGACCCGTGGAGCATCTCCTGCCAGCTGAGGAACCCATGCAGCTGGGCAGGACCAGGCTATCCCCAGAGGAACGTGCTAGGCGCAGAAATCTAGGCCTGTGTCTCTACTGTGGGGGCAAAGGTCATTTTCGTGACACTTGCTCTCTTTGTCCAGAAAAACGTTTGGGTCCACTTCATCTGGAAAGTGGAGTATTGGACCCAGAAATATCACCTTCCCCTTCTCGTCTTCTGCTTTCTGTGTTCCTTCATGTTGGTGCTTCTTCTCATTCGGTCTCAGCATATCTGGATTCCGGAGCCGCTGGTAATTTCATGGACTGGGAAATCGCATCGTCCATGAGACTTACTCTTTTGCCCCTCACCACGCCATTGGTGGTCTTGGCGATTGATGGTACTATTCTCCCAGGGGGACCTATCCGCTTCCAGACCCTCCCTGTTAAGATGTCGGTGGGTACACTCCACCAGGAGTGGATATCCTTCCTTATCTTACCCAAGGCCTCAACGCCTATAATTTTGGGTCTCCCATGGTTACAGCTCCATTCTCCTCATGTGGACTGGACTACTGGACAGATCCTGGCTTGGGGTCCCTCCTGTTCCTCGTCCTGCCTACCCAAGGTTGCCCCCTGTGAATCTGAGCCGGTCATTCATTCCAGGTTGCATAACCATTTACATTTCTCTGTCCCTAACCACCCTTGGACGCACAGCCAGGCTAGCTTGTCTACAAGTCCTGCAGTCGCTACGTCTTGCGATGCGATTCAGGTAGTCGCTACACCTGACTCAGCTATTCACTCTGCCTCTGTACTAGTTATGCCAGTCCAGCCCATGCCCAGTGAGCCTCTCACTTTTTCTTGTTCGGGACATTCTGCTTGTCCTTCAGCTATTCAGCTTGACTCCGGCGACATGTCACCTTCTAACCAACCTGACTTCAGGGTTCCACTGACATCTGCCCAGTCTGATGGTCCTGTGCAAGATGACCAGTTCCCCTTTAAGGGTCTAGGGGACCCTCCTCAGATTCCTGTTGATCGTCTCATGCCCTTGCTTATTCCTAGAGAGCCTTTGGTCCTCAATAGATCTTCTTGTCATCTCCCTACCTCGTTTTCAGTCTCTGAGGATAATCTTAAGTACGAGGTTAGACAAGTTCTGGATTCTCGGCTCTGCAGAGGCATTCTTCAGTACCTTGTGCATTGGAGAGGTTTTGGTCCTGAGGAGGCGTCTTGGATCGCTGCATCTGATGTCGCTGCACCTCATCTGTTGAGAAGGTTTCATCAGAGATTTCCCTTTAAGCCTGGGTCCAGGCGGGGGAGGGCCCATAAGAGGGAGGGTACTGTCATGGATATGCATTAATGTCTGTCTGCCATCTTACCTTCCTCCTCATGTGTTCATCTAGAGACCAGACCTCCTTCACCTGGCTTCCTTTATAATCTCCTCCCAGCCTGACTCCACCCCAGGCCCTATCACTGAACACTATATTAACCTGTGCACTGCAAGCCTGCTTGGCTGATCAACGTGTTTGTTAGGCATTGTGTGTTTGGGTTCCTGCCTGCCGTGTGCTACGTCTGTCTCTCTGTTACGTTATTGGCTTGTCCCCGACCATCCCTGTCTGCTCGTGACCCTTGACCTTCGGCTCGTTCTTCGTTATCCTTGTCTGCTTGTGGCCCCTGACCTTCGGCTTGTTATTCGGTTCTCTCTATCGTGTGCCGCTGCTTCCCCTTATCCTACGGGGCGTGAGCTAGGAAACTCCAGGGGCCGCGACCTGGTCCCAGCCTGCAGCGTAACATCCTCACCACTAGAGGCCCTGGAGAAGACCAGCTGGGTCTTAGACTCCGCGCCCTGGGGAATCTTGGCTCTCGCTTCCGTTGGGATCCCGGTTGTGCTCCTCTGGTCCCGCTTTCCACAACCACCCAGTTTCCTACCCACAGAAGCCAGCCATAGGGTTCACTACCTCGCGGTGCACTCCTGTCCCCCTACGGTGTGCATCTGTCACCTGGCCACAGGTGACCCTGACACTGTGTCCTCTTTGGATGGTAGATTTAGAAGTCAATTTTTTAACCGATGAGAAAAAACAGTTTTCTCAATTACTCCCCCATCTGAATTTCATCCATTTTTGCCAATGTCCAAAAATATAAACTCATACTTTGCATTCACGATTGCCATTAGGACAATGCTAAAGTAGCCTTTGTAATTGTAATAGAAGGAGCCAGATTTTGCTGGGGGTGTTATGCGAACATGTTTTCCGTCTATGGCACCACCACAGTTGGGGAAATTCCAATAGTCGTGAAATTGTTTTGCTGTTGCTTTCCATTCCTCCACAGATGACGGGAGCTGTAAATGGTAAAGATATAAACATTTTCAGTGTTTAATTCTTGATACATTCTTTTATTTTGCTATATTATACAGGATCTATTTGTCAATGACACACAGACTGTCACATCACCACCAGTAAACAGGAACAAAAAGAGAAAGACAACGCAACAGTCTACTGGCAACTTTCTATTACAAGCATCTGCAGCGTTGAATCAGAAGAGGGATGAATGTGATGACCTGGGTGGATTTACTGCTAAGAAGATACGCCGGATGTCAGAAGACCAAAAACAATTGCTGGAACCCTTACTGATTCAGCTTCTTAATAAAGGGTTAAGAGGGTAGCTTACCACAAATACTCACTGAGCACAAACCCACACACACCCAATCATCCCAACAACCTCACCCAATGCATCAGTGGCCCGTACCATATACACAACAGCAGGATCGTCCCCAAAGCAACTGGGGACATGATTATCAGTACACATCTTTGTGAATCACATAAAAGTGGTTAGATTTTAAATCTGGTTGCTTTAACATAAATAGAGGTACACGTCAGGGTTGTCCACTCTCCCCACTTTTATTTGCCCTACTTATTGAACCCCTAGCTCAGGCTATACGATCTGACCCTTCAATCAAAGGGATAGACTTAGCTGGTCATCAGCACAAATTATGTTTGTTTGCTGACGATATACTAATATTTATGTCTTCCCCTCATATTTCTGCTCCCAACCTTATAAGTAAGCTAGATCATTTTGCACAGATATCTGGACTAATTATCAACTCTCAAAAATCTACAGCCTTAAATATCTCCTTACCTTCCCATACTTTACAACAAGCACAAACTTCCCTCCCATTCTCCTGGTCTACATCGCACCTGACCTACCTAGGAATTACTCTTACTCCCAATTTAACTGAATTCTTCTTGGCTAACATTCCGCCATTACTAAAGCAAATTACCAATCTCCTTAAACAATGGTCCTCTTTACCAATCTCATGGATTGGTAAAATAAACGTAATAAAGATGACTATTTTACCCAAGATACTATATCTATTTCGGGTTTTGCCCATTCCAGTTCCAGCATACTTTCTTAGAGATCTTCAACGCAAAACACTAGGGTTCATCTGGGGCTCTTTAAAACATTGTTTATCTAAACACACACTCTACCTTCCCAAACTTAAAGGTGGACTAGGATTCCCCAATTTCACCTCTTACTACCATGCAGCTCAAATAGCATGCATCCCCAAATATCACGCAAAATACGAAACCCCACTCTGGGTTGCAATTGAAGCAATTGACTGTGATCCTTTTTCTATAACAAATTTAATTTGGTCCAAACCCTCAGATCATAAAAATATTAAAAATAAGATTACCAAACACACAGTTACTATCTGGGATAAATTTAAACTTATCAAAGGACTACAATCTCCTCATGTTCCCCTTCTATCATTTATTAGAAACCCACTATTCTACCCAGCCTGCACATTCCCTAATTCATTTAAAAAATGGATTTCCTCTGACATAACTCAAATCTGTGATCTATCGACATCTACCTCACTTATAACATTTCCTGAACTATGTGATAGGCATCAACTCCCCCAATCAGAACTTTTCCGATATCTGCAGATCAAAAAAATTTCATGCCATATATACAAAATATGAGTAAACTCGACAAACTCACACAATTTGAACGTATATGTAAACGCGAACCTCACTCTAAGGGTCTCATATCAATAATATATAAACACCTGTAGCGGGTGTTTGAATTTGGGGAAGGCATCTGGGTGGTTGTGTAACCCAGATGCACCAATTGCTAGGGGATCCGAGACCCTTTTCTGGTTCTTGGAGGACTGTACCTTTTTGTCCTTCCCTGGAGCTGGTACAGCGGGGCGGGGAACCCGCTGTGACGCAAAGGGAGAGGTCATAAAAGGGGCGGACGCCCTGACCTTGGGATTCAGAGTCGGAGAACGCGGCCGCACCGAGGCACCTTCAGCTTGGGTGCTGGCGTTCCGGTGTTCCGGGCCTAGGCCCCCTTGGCCTAGCCGGAACGGAGATGGAGTCCATCTCAGGCACCTTTAGCCTGGGGTGAGGTACTATGGCGAATGCCTGGGGCTCAGTACCTTCAACTGAGTTCCGCGAGGGTGGAGGAATCCGAGGGGGCCCTAACTCCTTGGGTGCCCGTGTCTGAGTTTGTGAGGACTGGTGCGCAGTAACTTCTTCGAAGAGCCCGGCGCGGCATCGCTGGTGACGGAGAGGCCTCCATTTCTCCCTTGGACGGATTTCTTCCTCTGACAGGGGCAAAGTGAGTGAAGGTAATTCACGTTCTATATTACCTAGTCAGTGGCAGTGACTATTCACCACTGGTGACAGCACAGTGGGCAGCAGCAAGAAGGGAAAGGATTGTGCCTTGATCTGTCCCCATTTTCTAAAGAAGAAAGATTGTTTTATTGTTTGGCAAGAAGAATAAAACTGAGTTGTACCTATTCACTGTGTGGAACTTGGGTTTCTAAGCAAAGGAGTCAGGGACGAAGGACTGGACTTGACTCTAGGACACCTACACAAAAGCCCAATCTTCTGGCCTTTACCTCTTAGTTACGGAGGACATGGGCCGTGGTGTGCATCATCTCTCTCTCCCAGGTACCCCTAGACAACAGCCATACAACCGATAAAGCAAGGGAGAGGGGTGAGGCCGCTACACACCTTATTACTTTGCCTACTGCAGATCCACCATCATACATGGAAAAATGGGAGAGAGACCTTGGACTTCAGTTGGAACCATCCGATTGGGATAAAATTTGGACCACAACAAAATCATCTTCACAAAATATAATAGCTCTAAAGACAAATTATAAAGTACTTTTGCGCTGGTACTTGGTTCCTGTCAGAATTGCGAAATATATTCCGCAATACTCCCCACTCTGCTTCCGTGGCTGTGGTGAACTAGGATCACACATACACATATTTCTTTCTCGTACATCACGGGACACAGAGCGACATAGTCATTACTAATGGGTTATATAGTTACCGTCAGGTGCTGGCACTGGCAACTTCCAAAACCGGAAGTACCCTCCCCTATATAAGCCCCTCCCATCCGGGAGCACCTCAGTTTTTTTGCCAGTGTCTAAGGTGTTGGCCAAGAAGAAACATGTGTTTTTCACTGAGCTTGCGTACAGGTTCTTTTGGGCCTCAGTAAGCTATTCCGGATCCGACCAAAAAAGCTTCATAGCTAAACGGTCGGTACCCGGGCCTTGCAGAGAAGAGCAAGGTTCTGCCTGTAATGCTTCTCTTAGGAGAGCTGGACCCTGGGATCCAGAGCTCTGGTCATACCCACGACCAAGATGTTTTCTGTGCAGGGTGCTATACAGGTCCAGGGGAGTGGAATCCTTGGGAACCCGGTCCCTGAAGGTTTGATTACAATGCCTGCCGTGATAGGTGAAGTTTGGGCTTTTGTGGAACCAAACAAAGTCCTGCGGCGGGGAACAGGTAAGTGGGGGCCCCCAGGAACTTGGTTCTATTGGGGGACCCCCAAGCCTAATTTGTCTTTCTGTCTGTTACCTAACGGTATTCCCGCTAATATCTGTGCATGCCTGTAACTACTAAAAAAAATGTAATAATTTTTAATGGTGGTCAAGAAAAAAAAAAAAAAAAAAAGAATGTTTTCTTATATATGTTTAGTATATTAAACTGCGGTACCTGTGTTTGTCCACTAGAGGCCGCTGTGGAATGTTTTTCTTGTCATATGGACTAGTTTCTTCTCAGAGAGCAAAGTCCAGGCAGCTGGTGAGTTCTCCTACAGGAAACTGTTTCCTCTGCCATGTTGCAGTGTTCGTCTATCCCCCGGCCTGCGGCAAAGGGGGCCCTGGCTCCTGTCCCTGGTTTCCATGTTTGAAAATTAGCGCCGAGGCGCACGTGGCCGCGCGCGTGCGCGTGCACGCGCCTCTATATATAGAGGTGGCCGGAAAAAGGGGCGGGGCCTGGGGGATGACGCTCTGTGCGCGCCGCAGCGCTTCTGCGCATGTGCGGGCGTCCCAGCAGGTTTTAAAAAGCCACATTATTGCAGTAAGCTGGCTATCAAGTACAGAGACAGAGCTGACAACATTTAAAGGCATACAGCAAGCGGTTGATACAGACATCCCCTAGAAAGGCACATTAGTAGACACCAACTGTTTATATAGCAGCATTTATGCTAGACTATTATCAGTAACTGGTGTATTTTCGGCTGGAATACCTCAGCTTTGTGGCTTAGGAATATGCCGTCTAAAAACTCCGGGACTAGAAATTCCAGGAGGAATAGGGGGTCTCCATCGGGCTCTGAGGATCTTGGGCATGCTTTGGCTGCACCAGTCTCCCCTGAAGAATCAGAGGTTAGTGACCGTAGGGCACCCCCAGGAGTACCTGGTACTGTGGCTGTCCCCAGTTCACCTGCTCCTGTGTATGTAACAGAGGAGGTTTTTTCCTCAGCTCTGGGAGGGCTGGAAGAGAGATTGTCAGCACTAATTGCTGCTTCCCTGTCACAGGAGAAAAGCGCTCGATCTCCGTCTCCTCCCTCAGAGTGCTTGTTAACAGAGCAACAGTCCCATACAGAGGTCGACCTACCTGAGGGGGATCAGGATGAGGTTGATTCGGTTGTAGAGGAATCAACAGTGGAGGAGCCGTTCTCAGCATCACATGCTGAGAGGTTATGGGTGCAGTCCCTGACTAATATGGTCCGATCAGCATTTAAAATGCCACTTGCGGAGCCATCCTCCTCTTCTGTCTCCTCGTTGGGATCGCTAAAAGCTCCCCAGACTGTTTGTTCTTTCCCGATCCATCCTTTATTGGAGGGGCTCATTTACCAGGATTGGGAGCATCCTGACAAAATATTTACTCCCCCCAAGAGATTTCCGGTGGTCTATCCTATGGAGGATAAGTTCGTCAGAAAATGGAAGGTCCCTACAGTGGACGCAGCCATCTCTTGTGTGAATAAATCACTGACATGTCCGGTGGAAAATGTCCAAATGTTCAAGGACCCAATAGATAAAAAATTGGAGTCCTTATTGAAATCTGCTTTTTCTACAGCAGGATTGGTGACACAACCAGCAGTGGCAGCTATAGGGGTCTGCCAAGCAGTGAAGGATCAGTTGAAACAGGTCTTAAGGGACGTGCCAGATCAGCAGGCTCTTGCTCTAGCTGATCTACCTAGAGCCTTATGCTTTGCGGTGGACGCTATAAAGGATTCAATCCATCAGGCCTCCCGCCTTACGCTGTCTGTAGTACATATGCGCAGGCTTCTATGGCTCAAAAACTGGTCTGCTGAAGCTCCCTGTAAAAAATTGCTGGTCAGCTTCCCATTTCATGGGGAGCGTTTATTCGGGGAAGACCTGGACAAGTATATCCAGAGAATTTCCAGCGGTAAAAGTACACTCTTGCCGGTCAAAAATAGAGTTAGAGGTCCCTCTTTTAAGAGGCCGGCTTCTCCAGTCCCTAGGACATCGGCTGTGAAACAGTTCCGACGGCCTCCCCGGTCAAATCCCGGAGGTAAAAATCAGGGACAGTTGCAGGGTAACAAGAAGCCCTGGAGCAGGAGAGGTACAAAACCTCCCCCAAAGTCAAATGCATGAAGGGTTGCCCCCACCCAATCGGGTGGGGGGAAGACTTCAGTTGTTCACAGAAACCTGGCGGGACACGATCCGAGACAGATGGGTGCTCTCCGCAGTAAATCTGGGATACAAATTGGAGTTAAAAAACTCCCCTCCTTCCCGCTTTATAAGGTCGAACGTGCCAAGGGATCCCCAGAAGAGAGGATCCCTCCTGTTGGCACTGGAACAATTATTGCTTCAAGCAGTAATTATAGAGGTCCCCCTGGAAGAATGGGGGTTCGGGTTTTACTCAAACCTCTTTACAGTTCCGAAGCCAAACGGGGACGTGAGGCCCATATTAAATCTAAAAGGGCTAAACAAATTCCTGCATATCAGGACTTTCCGGATGGAGTCGATCCGATCGGTAGCCACTGCCCTACAAGGGGAGGAATGGTTAGCCTCGATCGACATCAAAGATGCGTATTTGCACATCCCCATCTTTCCAGCCCACCAAAAATTTCTACGCTTTGCGATAGAAGGGCGCCATTTTCAGTTCAGAGCCTTACCCTTCGGTCTGGCCACAGCACCAAGAGTGTTCACAAAAATTCTGGCCCCATTATTGGCCAATCTAAGAACACGAGGTGTAACGATAATGGCATATCTAGACGACTTGTTGCTGATAGACCACTCAGTGGAAAAACTAGAAGTGGTTGTTCACGAGACAATCAAGTATCTGGAATATCACGGTTGGATTATCAACCGAGACAAGTCAGCCCTAAAACCAGTCAAAAGTCTGGAATACTTGGGGCTAAGGCTGGATTCAGACCAGAGAAAGATTTTCTTGCCTCAAGAAAAGGGGTCGTCTTTGAGAGATTTGATCCACTTAGTGGGTTCAAAAAGACAGCCATCCATACGCCTGTGCATGAGGCTACTGGGAAAAATGGTGGCATCATTCGAAGCAGTACCCTACGGTCAATTCCATTCAAGGAAGTTGCAAAGGGCCATACTGTCAGCCTGGAACAAGAAAGTTCAGGCTCTGGACTTACCAATGTCCTTGTCCCCTTCCGTTCGCAGGAGCCTCCGCTGGTGGTTGGTTCCCCAGAATCTGGAAAGAGGGAAATCCTTCAGTCCGATTTCCTGGAAGGTGGTCACTACAGATGCCAGCCTTATAGGCTGGGGAGCAGTACTGGAGCAATGGTCTCTCCAGGGCAGATGGTCGGATGCGGAAAAGGCCCTGCCCATCAATCTCTTAGAGATACGAGCAGCCCGGTATGCCCTAGTAGCATGGACATCCAAACTCCAAGGGTCCCCTGTCAGAGTTCAGTCAGACAATGCCACAGCAGTGGCATATATCAATCGTCAGGGGGGCACCAGGAGTCGTGCAGCCCAAAGGGAAGTAAATTACATCCTGAGATGGGCAGAAAGATATGTCCCAGCCATATCTGCGGTATTCATTCCAGGGGTGGAGAATTGGAAGGCGGACTTTCTAAGTCGCCAACAATTATGCCCAGGGGAATGGTCCCTTCATCCCGAGGTTTTCCGGACAATATGTCAGCGGTGGGGAACACCGGATGTAGATCTGCTAGCATCCAGGTTCAACACGAAAGTGGACAGGTTTGTCTCTTGGTCAAGGGATCCCCTAGCATGCGGCTCGGATGCCCTAGTGTTCCCTTGGGATCAGTTCAAGCTGATATATGCATTCCCACCGCCACAATTGTTACCTCGATTACTCCGCAGAATCAGGGTAGAAAAGAAACCAGTGATTCTGGTGGCTCCAGCGTGGCCCCGAAGAGCATGGTACGCGGAGATCGTAAAAATGTCTGTGGGGAGTCCTTGGACCCTCCCACATCGTCCGGACCTGCTTTCGCAGGGACCGATATACCACCCTTCCTTACCAGCCCTAGGTTTGACGGCCTGGCTATTGAAGCCCACATTCTAAAAAAGAGAGGGCTCTCTAATGCTGTGGTGTCTACCATGATCAATGCCAGGAAACCGGTATCCAGGCAGATCTACTATAGAATCTGGAAGGCGTACATCGCCTGGTGTGAAGCCAAGAAATGGCATCCACGTAAATACGTAATAGGTAGAATTCTGGACTTCCTACAATGGGCTGTAGATAGGAAGCTTGCCTTGAGTACTATCAAAGGTCAGATTTCGGCCTTGTCAATATTTTTTCAAAGGCCCTTGGCTTCGCATTCACTAGTCAAAGCCTTTATACAAGGAGTGATGCGTATTAGTCCTCCGGTTAATATTCCCATATGTCCATGGGATCTAAACTTGGTTCTGTCGGTTCTACAGAAACAACCATTTGAACCATTACAGCATATTTCCTTAGTGCTTCTCACCAGGAAATTGATTTTTCTAGTAGCCATTTGTTCGGCTAAAAGAGTATCGGAATTAGCAGCTATGTCCTGTAAGGAGCCATATCTGGTTATCCATAAGGACAGAGTAGTGTTACGTCCTCATCCAGCCTTTCTTCCTAAGGTGGTATCGAGTTTTCATTTGAACCAAGATGTGGTTCTTCCTTCTTTTTTCCCCAAGCCTACTTCGGTAGAGGAAAAGTTATTGCATTCTTTGGATGTAGTAAGAGCAGTTAAAGCTTATCTAAAAGCCACTGCTCAGATTCGCAGAACGGATACTTTGTTTATTCTGCCGGAAGGCCCCAGAAAGGGTCAGGCAGCGTCAAAATCTACTTTAGCCAAGTGGATTCGACAGGTCATAATACAAGCCTATAGCTTGAGAAGTAGACCGCCTCCGTTCAAAGTTAGGGCGCACTCCACGAGAGCAGTTGGAACTTCATGGGCAGTGCATCACCAGGCCTCCCTGGCTCAGGTCTGTAAGGCCGCAACATGGTCTTCAGTACACACGTTTACTAGGTTCTACCAGGTGGACGTTAGAAGTCAGGAGGATGTCGCCTTTGGGCGCAGTGTGTTGCAGGCCGCAAAAGATCCTCATGTCTGATAGCGCTCAGCTTATATGGTGTATCCCCCCCCTCATTTGGCATTGCTTTAGGACATCCCATTAGTAATGACTATGTCGCTCTGTGTCCCGTGATGTACGAGAAAGAAAATAGGATTTTTATAACAGCTTACCTGTAAAATCCTTTTCTTGGAGTACATCACGGGACACAGAGCTCCCGCCCCTCTTTGGGGACACTTATTGCTTTGCTACAAAACTGAGGTGCTCCCGGATGGGAGGGGCTTATATAGGGGAGGGTACTTCCGGTTTTGGAAGTTGCCAGTGCCAGCACCTGACGGTAACTATATAACCCATTAGTAATGACTATGTCGCTCTGTGTCCCGTGATGTACTCCAAGAAAAGGATTTTACAGGTAAGCTGTTATAAAAATCCTATTTTTGGGAATGTCCGGTTACAAAATGTTTTTGGAAAGAGGTTTTTATTATCCTCTCTACCTTATTCAAAAAAACAATCAAACCTGATGCTTCAATTGCACTACTAACTCTAAAACCGACTTCTATTTCCCACACTCAATTCAAACTCCTTCTACAAATCACTACTGCAGCAAAGCAGACAATCGCCAAAGCGTGGAAAACCCCAACATTAATGATCTCAGAATCCAAAACCAGAATAAACCAAGCCATGACCCACTCAAAAACGGAAGCCATTACCGATGATAATATTGGAAAATTTGAAAAAATCTGGAATCCTTGGGTGACTCATTTTTTCCCTCCCAACTTTGACATCACATTATTAAGACCTTGGTAATATAACTACTAATAGCCATTTAATATACTAATAACATAAGACCAACATAATAAGATACCCCGGGGACCTTTTCGACCTTTTCTATCTTATCTACCTACTATCTTCATTTTTTTTCTCTTTTTCTTTTTACCATTCCCTCTCTTCTATCTTGTCTCTTTAGTTCTTTTTTTGTTGTTTTTTCTTTCTTAGCATATATTGTTATTATATGCAAAAATGGTAGCAGCATTCCTTTTTTTTTTTATGTTTTTTATTTATCAGTATATTTCAGCTTTAGAGCTCCATTGAAACAATACAAACCTAATGTCTATACAATAAATCCCCGTTTATCTTCCTTATATATTATCCCAACATTATACGAGGTCTAGAAATTATGACCCTTCATTTTTTCTTTATAAATCCTTATATTACCTTACATGTTATATATTATTACTAAATCTGGTTTGTAATTACTAAATTCAACACTAAGCATAAATTTTAGCAAGTCTCCAGATAATGGTCAACATATGTTAAAGTGGTTGTAAACCCCTGAACATTTTTTATTTTTTTTAAACCACCTGTAAGAGAAAGCCATAATGAGCTAATATGACTAGCATAATAGCTCATTATGCATCACTTACCTTAGATCGGGGCCCCGAAGCCGTCCTCGTCTCCCTCTCCAGCCGCAGCCAGGAAGGAAGGTTACTTCCGGGTATCGCCGCTCCAGCCAATCACAGCGCCGCTCCGGCGCTGTGATTGGCCGGAGCGGCGAAGACGTGACTCCACGCATGCGCGCTGGACCCGTCGAATTCGGCTAAGTCGGAGAATGCTGGGACTTAGCCGGATTTGTGAATGGGATTAACCCCATGAATGCACCGTTGTCTACGGCGCACATGCGCCGTAGACATGGAGCAATGTCATTTTTAGCAAATATCTCCTAAACCGTGTAGGTTTAGGAGATATTTCTTGCACCTACAGGTAAGCCTTAATCTAGGCTTACCTGTAGGTGCAAGTTGCAAAAGGGGGTTTACAACCACTTTAAACTCAAATTACTGTTTTTTTTTTCTCTCTTTTGTTGTTGTTGCCTTCTAAAAAACAATGGAGCTTGATATAAATATCTAATTTGTGTTCTCCTTAACTGCTACTATTTATAGTGACTATGTTTATTGACAATATATGCTTGTAATTTTGAAAATTTTATTTAAAAAAAATTTGACACGAAAAGTGGTTAGATTTTTTCAGTTTAAAATGTTATGAACTAATTTGAATTTACTATGATGTTTACAGCTTCAATGTTCAAGCAAGCTAGCTTTACAGTGCTTTTCTGAGTTTAAAATAAAAGCATTGTGTTATTACCTTTACGTATTCGTCTTGCAGTATTCTTATGATGGCTTGGCAGGTCTCAGGTATGATGTAGCCGAGCGACTGGGCAGAGATTCCAGTGGTGAACTTGAGGTCTTCAAAACTTCGGCCAGTTGCCAGAAAACGAAGTGTTGCTACCAGTCTCTGCTCCGCTGTGATGCTACTTCTTAAGACAGTGTCCTTTTTGGTTATTAAGGGTGAAACTTGACTCAGTAGCAGCTGAAAGGACTCATCAGGCATCCTCAGATAGTTCCGATAATCATCGGGATTCTTTTCCTTTAGCTCTCGAACCAATCCAATATGTGAGAAAATATCACGGTTCTTCAGCCACTCTTTACTCCATAACCTTCGCCTTTTTTTGGGGGGCTCCTCTGCTTGCTGTATAGCCATCACTCTAAGCATTACTATGGCAATGGTCCTCTCATCCACATCCATATTGAAGGTGGTGCTGATGTAGGTGATGCAGTAGAGATGCTCAATACGCACAAGGTTCGTTCTGACGAACGCACGTTGCTTCGCTGGGCGTATACATAAATCACAGGAAGCCAGGGAGCAGAGGTCAAATATATTTTGTCACTTGCTTTTTAGATGCAAAAAACGCACGAAAAAATGATACATTAATGTTGTCAAATGACTTATCGTTCGAATATCGTTACTAAGCTGATGGCGTGATCGTTTGCTCTCACGAACGTATGTTCGTTTTTCGAGAGCGCTCTCGCCCGATTTTTCGTATAGTGTATGGCCAGCATAAGTGTATTGTGTCCTTTGCATAGCGTTCACCTAAAGCTTACCTGAATACAATTAGTGGTGTTCTCATAATAAAACCACAGGCAGGGAGCTGCATTAATTTAATTTAGTGTACTTCTGTCCTTTGCACAGCATTCACTTAAAGGAACCTGAATACAATTGGTGGTGTTCTCATAATAAAACCGCAGGCAGAGAGCTGCAAGTATTTTCAGTTAGTGTACTGTGTCCTCTGCACAGTGTGCACCTAAAACTAACTGAAGACAATTGCTGCTTTTCTCATACTAATACCACAGTAGGCAGTTGATTCTGATAGCTGCATTATAATGTGCAGCTACATCTCACTGCAGGCCATTAGTATGTCTGGAAGGCAAACAAGGAGAGGCAGACAGTCACGAGGCAATAAAAGAGGGCAAACAGGCTCTGTGTCTAGAGGCAACAGTGCTGGTCGTGTACACGGTGCATCCTCATCAGTACGTGGCCGTGGGACACGCTTGTCCTTCTTTTCTGCAGCTGGCCATGTTGAGCCGCAACATGCCCAAGACTTGGTAGAATGGATGACCAAGCCATCCTCATCCTCCTCATCCTCTATCACCCAGGGTACTTTATCTGGCAAAGCAGCTGCCAAAGCGACCTCTTCCCTTGGCTCAATGGCATCAGTCACTCCTTCCCTAGCCCCACCATGTCCTCCTGAGAAGTCCCCCAAACTGTTTGACCACAGTGTTGGGTACATGCTCCAGGAGGATGCCCAGTGTTTTGAAGGCTTGGATGATGGAACCCAGCTAGAGGAAGGCAGTAACGTGAGCCCAGAGAGAGGGGGTAGTAACGTGAGCCCAGAGAGAGGGGGTGCCCAACAAGGACAGCTATCTGGCAGTCATGTTCCCCCAGCTGCAGCATACTGCCAGATTTGCTCCAGTGATGAGGAGGGAGGGGATGATGAGGTCACTGACTCCACGTGGGTGCCTGATAGGAGAGAGGAGGAGGAGGAGGAAGAGGAGGAGGAGGCACATCTCCAACGAGGCAGGATGCCCTTCAGGGGCCAGCTTAAGGGCAGCACACCGACTGCATCACACCGCAGAGCTCCGCATGTGCAGGGCGCTGCTGTCTCTGCGCGTTATTCCAAAAGTTCTTTGGTGTGGGCCTTTTTTCAGATGTGTGCAGCAGATCGCACCGTTGCCATTTGCAACATATGTCTAAAGCGTATCTCGCGTGGCCAAAACATCAGCCGCTTGGGCACCACGTGCTTGACCAGACATATGTCGACATACACCAAAGACCCACACCAAAGAACAAAGCGGACCTCTCCTTGCTCCTCATCAGCTGGGATCTCCAACCCCACTATACCTTCAGTCCTCTCTGAAGCCTGCACTGAGAGGAATGAAGGTGTAGAATTAGGTGTGTCACAGCCAAGTACTTGCGGGCAATCTGCTATTGGTACACCAACGTCAGATTGTACCAGGCAAATTTCCCTGCCCCAGCTGCTGCACCGCCGAAAGAAGTTCGCTCCCAGCCATCCACATGCCCAGCAGTTGAATGCTAGCTTGGCTAAATTGCTCTGCCCCCTTGCGTGAGTTTGTGGAGAGTGCGGTTCCTCAGTGGCAGGTTCCCAAACGCCACTTTTTCTCACGAAATGCGATTCCGGCTCTCTACCAGCATGCGGAAGGCAATGTCTTGGCATCGCTGGACAGGGCGGTCAGCGGTAAGGTGCATAACAACGCTAAATCATGGTCCAGCAGGCATGGACAGGGACGTTACCTACGGTGCATTGGGTGACTCTGCTGGCAGTTGGGAAGGATGCAGGACAAGGTGCAGTAGTGTTGGAGGTTGTTCCACCGCCACGCCTCCAAAATGTTACTACTGGTGATTCTGACACACCTCTCTCCTCCACCCTCTCCTCTTCTTCTTCCTCCATGACCTCCATTCCTCTCTTTGTTGAACAGACAGCATTGTGCAATGAAATAGAACCTGGAATGGCTGGTGGGCTTCCCCACTCCTCTGCCCTGTTAGCAATGTAGGGGAATGTAGGAGGCTGACAGGGCCACTAGGATAAGGTGACCAGATTTTTTAAATGAAACCAGGGGACATATTTACATTTTTTTACTAGTGTAGCAATACCCCCGAAAGGGGACGCTGGTTTAGATTTGGGCCTGCCGTTACCTTTCTGTTCACCACACTCATCTTAGGGGTCCCTCTTGAAGAGCCTTCATAAATGTCCACACCAACACTTGGTTACTTTTTCTTCAAGAGTTTTATTAAACAGTTCCAACAGAGGGGCAGAGGGATAGGGGAGGTTCAGGTACCTTGCTTTGCGGATCAGGGACACAATCTTAGATCCAGAGGACAAATCGGTTCCACACTGGATTCAGCAACCCCGGATAGGCCTAACTCTCACTGGCCTAGCAACAGGTGCGAAGCTCGTTCAAAGTCTCTGCCACGGACTTGATGAGTGCCGTTGAGTCATTTCACAATCTTCTGCCACAAGATCGTGCGACCACACTGACACTTTGCAAAAGTTCCTTCAGAAAGTACACAGCTCACGGTGCCAGAATCTTTCAGCCAGCTGGCAGCACCGCGAGGTAAACTGGCCAGGATGCGTCCTTCAATTGAGTCCCCAATTGTTCCGCTTCTTCCCGCAGGCAAGACCGCATAGGACCATCCCTGGACTAGTAGGCCCCAGAAACTCCTGGGCCTACTCTCAGTTGCAGAGCCTCGAGCCAGCAGGCTCTGAGGCCGAGAAACAGCTCGCACATCCCTGAGGCCAGGAGGGCCCTCAGGTCAGGATCCGGCAGACAAACCCTGATAGCGCGGGCTCTGTCCCTTAAGTACCCCTTCCCAGCATGCACATCGGGTTGACCACGCCCCCTGAGCCACTTCTGAGAAAGGAATACCCAATACACCCAGCCCGTTGCATTTCCAACCTTGACCCATGGTGACAGTGACACCTACTGTCAAGGGGAAAACCATGCAACCCAGCTGGACTGAAACAGAGCCATCAATTTAGCTTAATCCTTCTGAGCTAAATTACAGCTCAGATAACTAAATTTAACACATAGTGCCTACCCAACAGGAGCAGGGCGCTACACTAGTAATGACGGCAATCAGCGACTCTCTGCCCGTCGTCGCCGTCGCCCGCCACACAGCCTGTCAAGTCTTACTCTCCGGGCCCCGGCTACTACTGGGTGGGGAGTGGAGGAAGATCACTCCGCCAGGGAAGGCAAGGAGATAAGCAGGCAGGCGGCTGGCCGGGACTTGAGCCAAGGCAGAAGAACATGCGAGCGGAGCTGAATGGGCACCCGAAACTGAAGAAATATTCCCTCCGCTCCGACCAGCACATGATCATCAGAAAGGGGCACAGATAATGGAAAAAAATACACCCCCCTAAGCTAGTAAGAGCGGCGGAGCGGGGGGTGTAATTCAGAGTTTGTTTGTTTTTTATTCTGCACTGACTGTCTTTGAAATTGCCCCAGGCCCTGTTGAAATCTAATCCGGGGACAAAACCGGGGACAGACTTGGTCCGGGGACAGTGTCCTCAATCCGGGGACTGTCCCCGGAAACCGGGGATGTCTGGTCACCCTACACTAGGAGGACCTAAAGCACCAAAGAAATCAGTGGTTCTACTTTTATAACTCCAATAGAAAACAAAATGATGTACAAGCCTTCTATATTTTTTATAGACTTATGCCGCGTACATACGATCATTATTCACGGCGGTTAAAAAACCGCCGCGAATAATGTCATCTAAAACGGGGGAACAGCTTGTTCCCCACACACGGTCGTTTTTCACGTCGTTTTTTCTCTTGTCGAGAAAAACGACCGTCTGTGGGCTCCGCGGCAGTGTTTCCCTGTGGGAAACACTGCCGCGGAAAGCATGTCGAAAAAAACGACGAGAAAAATTAGAACATGTTCTAATTTTTCTCGTCGTTTTTAATGCCGTTTTTCTCGTCGAAAAAAACGACAGAAAGCCCACAGACGATCGTTTTTCTCGTCGAATGGGAAAAATTTCGTTTTCGTGTGTACGCGGCATTATACACCAGGAAAGACATCAGTGAAGGACGGAGACCCAGCTGGGAGACGCACACATTTCATTGACAAAGATCATAATGGTGCTCCTATTTTTCTGCTTGGGTATCCCTTGGTTACCATGAGCTTAATCCAGCAAAGCTATAATTCGACAAACAATCAGTGCTCGTGATATTTGAACACGGATGAATGATATTCATACACCACAAGCAGCAGCTTCCTCCAAGCAACAAGGTGAAGCAACAGAAAACTTCCTGCTGTTATACGGCTTATTTCTCCAGTATGCAAATATAAAATGCAACCCCTTTGTGTGCTTGCTGGCCTTTGCTCAAAGGTAGACTCCAGTTAGGACTGGAACCTAAAGCCGAACTCCGGCCATAAATGCTCTCATTTACATACAGTGGGTATAGAAAAGAATCACCCCCCCCCCCCTTTAAAATAATCACATTTTGTTGCTTTGCCATCTGAAATGAAGACAGACACAGTTTTTGTTTTATCCAGCTGTATCTACTAATCCAACTGTGAAGTTCCAAGTGAAAGATATAACACCAACATGTCAGAAAAAAAGCAAACAATAATCGGAGTTGGAAAAAGGATCACCCCCCCCTTGTGTCAGTATTTTGTTGGACCACTTGTTGCTTTAATTAAGGGCAGGGCTTTTTTTCTTTTCCAGTTCCACCACCTCTGGCTCAGACCCTTTGGTGCCTGCTCACCACAATCACTTGTAAACACAGAAGTCCGATTTTTGTGTTTACAAGTGAAACCCCCCTGAACTCTGCACTCTGTATGTAATTCAATCCTGGTAATTAATGCCCCTTTAAGACCCTCCTACTGTTTGTGAAATTTGACTGACCACACCCACTATTTGATGTGAATTGGAGGATGTGGTTGTGTGTGTGTGTGTGTGTGTGGGGGGGGGGTTTGGGGGTCGTGGTTGAGTTCCAGCACCTATTGTTTGAGAAAAAAGGGGTTGTAAACCCTCAAGGTTTTTCACCATAATGCACCCCCCCCATATTTTTCACCCCACCCCCAGAGCCCCCCTTTTACATATGTAGCACTACCCCCGTAGGAGCTGCTGGTTTAAGTTTTGGGTTTGCACGTTACCTCTTTAGCTTCGTTGTCAGGGTGAGAAAGTCTGTAGTAAGTCCACACAAGATGTAAAACCTTCAAATGGTTTTATTTTTGCTGCAGTAACTTGTGTAGAAAGTAGAAAGCATGAGAAGAGAGGGGAAGGTTCAGGTACACGTTGCAGAACACACAAAATCGTCTAAAGTCATTCACCACTCTCACTGTTGAGTGGGTATTGCTCACCCGGATAGACTCCTCTCACCTGGCCTAGCAGCCGGGATGTCACACGAACCAGTTTCAGGACAGTCTCTGCCACAGACCGTATGAGAACAAATGTGGATAGCTGGTCACTGGAAGTACAACATGGCACCTCATGGCAAAGAACTCTCTGAGGATCTGAAAAAAAGAATTGTTGCTCTATATAAAGATGGCCGAGGCTATAAGAAGATTGGCAAGACCCTGAAACTGAGCTGCAGCATGGTGGCCAAGACCATCCAGCGGTATAACAGGACGGGTTCCACTCAGAACAGGCCTCGCCAGGGCCGTTTGAAGGAATTTGGGGGCCCCAAGCAGATTGAGAATTTGGGGCCCCCAAGCGGGGGGGGGCTACTGATTTTTTTTTTTGAGAAGCGGGGGGGGGGGGGGTTTGGGCTGCTACACAATTTTTTTAGATTTTGTTTTTTAATTCAGAAGCGGAGGGGTGCTACTGAGATTTCTACTGATTTTTGGTTTTAATTTAGAAGGGGGGGTGCTAACGCGGGACATCGATCGCGGGAGGAGGGGCCGCCGTTCGCGGGAGGGGGACCACCGATCGTGGGAGGGGGGCCTGCCGATCGCAGCAGGGGGGCGCGGATTGCGGGGGGGGCCGCGGATCACATGAGGGGGGGGCCGCCAATCGCGGGAGGGGGGGCCTGCCGATCGCGGCAGGGGGGGGGCGCGGATCGCGGGGGCCGCGGATCACATGAGGGGGGGCCGCCAATCACGGGTGGGGGGCTGCCAATCGCGGGAGGGGGGGCCACCGATCGCGGGAGGGGGGCTGCCAATCGCGGGAGGGGGGCGCCAATCGCGGGAGGGGGGGCCGCCGATCGCGGGTGGGGGGGCCGCCGATCGCGGAGGGGGGCCGCCAATCGCGGGTGGGGGGCCGCCGATTGCGGGAGGGGGGCCGCTCTGCTGGGGCCCCAGGCCAGCTGGGGGCCCCAAGCAGTTGCTTGGTTTGCCTCTCCTGTTCCGACGGCCCTGGGCCTCGCCATGGTCCACCAAAGAAGTCTCAAGTACCGTTGGGGGTACTTAAGAACTAAGGTTGAGAACCACTGCTATAGTGTATGCTAAAGAAAAAGAAAAAAAATGCTATGCACCGCTAAAGTGTCTGGGTTTGGCAACCCTAGGCAACACGGAAAAAGGTGTTATGGTCCGATGAGACTAAAATTTTATCATTTTGCCTCAACACCAAACAGGCTAAAGGCTGTAATTAAAGCAAAGGGTGGTCCAACAAAATACTGACATAAAGGGGTGATCCTTTTTGGCTGAATTCAGGCCTGAAACAGACCGAAAGACGCACAGAACTCTTGTGCAATACGCACCAGAGTCGCAGCGGAGATGTGTGAGCCAGCTCCATAGAGAGCCATTCACAATCTCCTACCATGCGAATTGGATGCGGGGAAAACCTCATCCAATTTGCAATCGTGTGAACCCAGCCTCAGTGATTCTGTTTTTTCATGTATTTTATTGGGATTTTATGTGATAGACCAACACAAAGTGACACATAATTGTGAAGTGGAAGGAAAATGATAAATGGTTTTCAATTTTTTTTACAAATAAATATGTGAAAAGTGTGACGTGCATTTGTATTCAGCCCCCTTTACTCTGATACCCCTAACTAAAATCTAGTGGAACCAATTGCCTTCAGAAGTAACCTAATTAGTAAACAGAGAGTCCACTTGTGTGTAATTTAATCTCATTATAAATACAGCTGTTCTGTGAAGCCCTCAGAGGTTTGTTAGAGAACCTTAGTGAACAAACAGCATCATGAAGGCCAAGGAACACACCAGACAGGTCAGGGATAAAGTTGTGGAGAAGTGTAAAGCAGGGTTAGGTTTTAAAAAAATCTCCCAAGCATTGAACATCTCACGGAGCTCTGTTCAATCCATCGTCCGAAAATGGAAAGGAGTATGGCGCAACTGCAAAACCTAACAAGACACGGCCGTCCACCTAAACTGACCAGCCGGGCAAGGAGAGCGTTCATCAGAGAAGCAGCCAAGAGGTCCATGGTAACTCTGGAGGAGCGGCAGAGATTCACAGCTCAGGTGGGAGAATCTGTCCACAGGACAACTATTATGCCGCGTGCACACGGTCGGAATTTCCGATGAAAAAAGTCAGACGGAATTTTTTCATCGGATGATCCGACCGTGTGTGTGCCCCATCTGACTTTTCCCGTCGGAAATTCCGACAGAGTTAGAAAGAGAACATGTTCTCTTTTTTTCATCTGAACGGAACTCCGGCGGAGAAAAAAACACGCATGCTCAGAATCAAGTCGACGCATGCTCGGAAGCATTGAACTTAATTTTTCTCAGCTCGTCATAGTGTTGTACGTCACCGCGTTCTTGACGGTTGGAATTTGGTGTGACAGTGTGCATGCAAGACAGCTTGAACGGAATGGAAAATCCGACCGTGTGTACAAGGCATTAGTCGTGCACTCCACAAATCTGCCCTTTATGGAAGAAGGACAAGAAGAAAGACATTGGTGAATGAAAGCCATAAGAAGTCCTGTTTGCAGTTTGTGAGAAAACATGTGGGGGACACAGCAAACATGTGGAAGAAGGTGCTCTGGTCAGATGAGACCAAAAATTAACTTTTTGGTTTAACCACTTAACGACCGCTCACTGTATATATACGTCGGCAGAATGGCACCGACAGGCACAATCACGTAGAGTGTACGTGATTGCCTTTGTACAGTTGGGGGGTCCAATCGGACCCCCCTTCTATACAGTGAGCGGTGGCTAAGTGTCCGGGAGCGTTCCGGGATGAGGGGGCAGCCATTCGTTTCTGGCCACCCCCTCGCGATCGCTCCCGGCGAATGGAAATGCCCCCTCTGTCTGTGTCAGACAGAGGAAGCAGGAGGAAGTGATGTCATCTCTGGTGCGGCGCTCACATATACCGAGCGCCGTACAAGAGAAGACATCAGGTCAGTGCACACAACACTACACTGACACCAGGACACATAGGGACATAAATCGCCCCCCCAGGCCCCCCCCAGACACCCCAGATCACCCCCCAGATCACCCCCCCCCAGCCCCCAGTCACAGTGTCACTGATTGCAGTGACCATTTATTTAGTGATCACTGCAATCAGTGACATTTGTGACTGTAAAAGTGTCACCAAAGTTTAGTCTTAGGTCCAGTGTAGCCCCCTAACCCCCCCTAATAAAGGTTTAACCCCCTGATCACCCCCCAGATAACCCTTTCACCGCCTATCACCACTGTCGCTAAGCGATCATTTTTCTGATCGCTGTCTTAGCGTCAGTGATGCCGATCGGCAGCCAGTAATTTTTTTTAGGTTCGCCGCAGGTTTTTATAGCGTCAGGTACCCCAATATATTATCTAATAAAGGTTTAACCCCCTTGATCGCCCCCCAGGTAACCCTTTCACCCCCTATCACCACTGTCACTAAGCAATTGTTTTTCTAAACGCTGTCTTAGTGTCTGTGATGCAGATCGGTAGCCGGTAATTTTTTTTAGGTTCGCCGCAGGTTTTTATAGCGTCAGGTACCCCAATATATTATCTAATAAAGGTTTAACCCCCTTGATCGCCCCCCAGGTAACCCTTTCACCCCCATCACCACTGTCGCTAAGCGATCGTTTTTCTAAACGCTGTCTTAGTGTCGGTGATGCAGATCGGTAGCTGGTAATTTTTTTTAGGTTCGCCGCAGGTTTTTATAGCGTCAGGTACCCCCATATATTACCTAATAAAGGTTTTAACCCCCTGATTGCCCCTAGTTAACCCTTTCACCAGTGATCACCATATAAGTGTTACGGGTGACGCTGGTTAGTTAGTTTGCTTTTTATAGTGTCAGGGCACCCGCCGTATATAACCCAATAAAGGTTTAACCCCCTGATCGCCCGGCGGGTGATATCAATTAGGTTTTAGCGTCAGAGAGGGTCTGAGTCACACCCCAGGCAGCGTCAGGTTAGTGCCAGTAACGCTAACACCCACGCGTGAAGCATACACCCCCCTTAGTGGTATAGTATCTGAACAGATCAATATCTGATCTGATCAGATCTATACTAGCGTCCCCAGCAGTTTAGGGTTCCCAAAAACGCAGTGTTAGCGGGATCAGCCCAGATACCTGCTGGCACCTGCGTTTTGCCCCTCCGTCCAGCCCAGGCCACCCAAGTGCAGTATCGATCGATCACTGTCACTTACAAAACAAAAACACACATAACTGCAGCGTTCTCAGAGACAGGCCTGATCCCTGCGACTCCAGTGCTGTAGGAGGTGATTTCACCACCACAGTTAAAAAAAAAAAGCAAATATGCCGAAGCATTGGGGCAGCAGGGGCGGAGGAGCGATTTTGCTCCTAATGCCGCGTACATACGGTCGAAATTCCGACGGAGGCTTGCCCGTGGAAAAGTCCGATCATGTGTGTGCGGCATAACTTTTTTGCGGGAAGATGCCCCCATGCTTCGGCATATATAAATGGTGCGTGTATGCCCATCATTGGAAGTGGGTGGATGAAGGGCGGTATTCTAATGGTGGGCATACCCACCGATCAATCTCTTTTTTCATTCAGCCAACTGGCTGCATGAAATAAAAAGATTACAATACATGTCCAACAAGGACCAGCAACGTACTGGTATGTTGCTGGACTTTGAATGTTTATACCAGAATGATGCCTGCGGGTTTAGGTATCATCTTGGTATTATTCTTTTCAGCCTGCGGCCGGCTTTCATGTAAAAGCAATCCTAGCGGCTAATTAGCCTCTGGACTGCTTTTACAAGCAGTGGGAGGGAATGCCCCCCCCCCCGGATATAAAAAGCGCCATTGGGAAATTGGGAAAGCATTTTATCACACCGATCTTGGTGTGGTCAGATGCTTTGAGGGCAGAGGAAAAATCTAGGGTCTAGAAGACCCCAGTTTTTTCAAAAAAAGAGTACCTGTCACTACCTATTGCTATCATAGGGGATATTTACATTCCCTGAGATAACAATAAAAATGATAAAAAAAAAAAAATACTTGGAAGGAACAATTTAAAAATAAAATAAAAAAGCAAAATTAATAATAAAAAAAAAAAGAAAAAAAAAAAGCACCCTTGTCCTGCCCTGCTCTTGCCCAATGGCGAACGCAAGCGTCGGTCTGGCGTCATATGTAAACAGCAATTGCACCATGCATGTGAGGTATCACCGCGAAGGTCAGATCGAGGGCAATCATTTTAGCAGTAGACCTCCTCTGTAAATCTACTGGGGTAACCTGTAAAGGCTTTTAAAGGCTTTTAAAAATGTATGTAGTTTGTCGCCAATGCGCGTTTGTGCGAAATTTTAAAGCATGTCGTGTTTGGTATCTATGTACTCGGCCTAAGATCATCTTTTTTATTTCATCAAACATTTGGGCAATATAGTGTGTTTTAGTGCATTAAAATAAAAAAAGTGTATTTTTTAACCCAAAAAATGCGTTTGAAAAATCGCTGCGCAAATACTGTGTAGAAAAAAAAAATGCAACACCCACCATTTTAATCTGTAGGGCCTTTGCTTTAAAAATATATATATATATAATGTTTGGGGGTTCAACATAATTTTCTTGCAAAAAAAAAAAAATGTTTTCATGTAAACAAAAAGTGTCAAAAAGGGCTTTGTCTTCAAGTGGTTAGAAGAGTGGATGTAAGCTTCCTAATGTTGTGTATAAAATGCCAGAACAGTTCAAAACTCCCCCAAATGACCCCATTTTGGAAAGTAGACACCCCAAGCTATATACTGAGAGGCATGTCGAGTCCATGGAATATTTTATATGTTGACACAAGTTGCGGAAAAGCGTCAATTTTTTTTTTTTTTTTTTTGCACAAAGTTGTCACTAAATGATATATTGCTCAAACATGCCATGGGCATATGTGGAATTACACCCCAAAATACATTCTGTTGCTTCTCCTGAGTACGGGGATACCACATGTGTGAGACTTTTTGGGAGCCTAGCCATGTACGGGACCCCGAAAACCAAGCACCGCCTTCAGGCTTTCTAAGGGTGTAAATTTTTGATTTCACTTCTCACTGCCTATCACAGTTTCGGAGGCCATGGAATGCCCAGATAGCACAAACCCCCCCCCCCAAATGACCCCATTTTGGAAAGTAGACACCCCAAGCTATTTGCTGAGAGGTATTGTGAGTATTTTGCAGATCTCGCTTTTTGTCACAAAGTTTTGAAAATTGAAAAAAAAATATATATATATATATATTTACTTTCTTCATTTTCAAAAACAAATGAGAGCTGTAAAATACTCGCCATTCCTCTCAGCAAATAGCTTGGGGTGTCTATATTCCAAAATGGGGTAATTTGGGGGGGTTTGTGCGATTTTGGCATTTTATGGCCTTCGAAACTGTGATAGGTAGTGAGGAGTGAAATCAAAAATTTGTGCCTAGAAATCCTGAAGGCGGTGCTTGGTTTTCGGGGTCCCGTACGCGGCTAGGCTCCTAAAAAGTCCCACACATGTGGTATCCCCGTACTCAGGAGAAGCAGAAAAATGTATTTTGGGGTGTAATTCCACATATAACCATGGCATGTGTGAGCAATATATCATTTAGTGACAACTTTTTGTAATTTTTTTTTTTTTTTGTCATTATTCAATCACTTGGGACAAAAAAAATATATTCAATGGGCTCAACAGGCCTCTCAGCAATTTCCTTGGGGTGTTTACTTTCCAAAATGGGGTCATTTGGGGGGGTTTTGTACTGCCCTGTCATTTTAGCACCTCAAGAAATGAGATAGGCAGTCATAAATTTAAAGCTGTGTAAATTTCAGAAAATGTACCCTAGTTTGTAAACTCTATAACATTTGCGCAAACCAATAAATATACGCTTATTGACATTTTTTTTACTAAAAACATGTGGCTGAATACATTTTGGCCTAAATGTATGACTACAATTGAGTTTATTCGATTTTTCTTATAACAAAAAGTAGAAAATATCATTTTTTTTCAAAATTTTCGGTCTTTTTCCGTTTATATCGCAAAAAATAAAAATCGCAGAGGCAATCAAATACCATTAAAAGAAAGCTCTATTTGTGGGAAGAAAAGGACGCAAATTTCGTTTGGGTACAACATTGCATGTCCGCACAATTTACAGTTAAAGCAGCGCAGTGCAAAATTCTGAATTCACCTCTGGTCCTTTAGCTACCAAATGGTCCGGGGCTTAAGTGGTTAAAATGCAAAACGCTATGTGTGGTGCAAAACTAACACTGCACATCACCCTGAACACACGATCCCCACTGTGAAACATGGTGGTGACAGCCTCATGTTGTGGGGATGCTTTTCTTTAGCAGGGGCAAGGGAGGTGGTCAGAGTTGATGGGAAGATGGATGGAGACAAATACAGGACAATCTTAGAAGAAAACCTATTAGAATCTGCAAAACAATTTGCAATAGTGTGAACCCAGCCTCAGTGATTCTGTTTTTTCATGTATTTTATTGGGATTTTATGTGATAGACCAACACAAAGTGGCACATAATTGTGAAGTGGAAGGAAAATGTTAAATGGTTTTTAAAATTTTGGGCGGAGGTTCACCTTCCAGCAGGACAACAACCCTAAACATACAGCCAGAGCTACAATGGAATGGTTTAGATCAAAGCATATTCATGTGTTAGAATGGCTCAGTCACAGTCCAGACCTAAATCACATTGAGAATCTGTGGCAAGACTTGAAAATTGCTGCTCACAGACGCTCTCCATCCAATCTGACAGAGCTTGAGATATTTTACAAAGAAGAATGGGCAGAAATGTCCCTCTCTAGATGTGCAAAGCTAGTAGAGACATCCCCAAAAAGTCCTGCAGCTGTAATTGCAGAGAAAGGGGGTTCTACAAAGTATTGACTCCGGGGGGGGGGCGCCATACAAATGCCCCCCACACTTTTCACATATTTATTTGTAAAAAAATAAATAATTAAACACCATTTATTATTTTCCTTCCACTTCACAATTATGTGCCACTTTGTGTTGGTCTATCACATAAAATCCCAATAAAATAAATTTATGTTTTTAGACAAAATGTGGAAAATGTCAAGGGGTGTGAATACTTTTTCAAGGCACTGTAAATTTCGATACCACACCTATCCTAGAAGAGAAGTGTTATGGTGCACCCAAGTATAGCATACTGACACTAGACCAGCGTTCAGCAGTTTCTGTTTTAATGTCCAAGGAAGTGATATTTATTTCCATAATCATTAATAATACATTTTAGGCGTATTATGCCGCGTACACACGATCATTTTTCCCGTCGGGAAAAATGACATTTTTTCCTTTGGACGAGAAAAACGATCGTCTGTGGGCTTTTTGCCGTTTTTCCCGACGGGAAAAACGGCATTAATCACGATGAGAAAAATTAGAACATGTTCTAATTTTTCTCATCGTTTTTTCCAGCATTTTTTTCCGCGGCAGTTTTCCCATAGGGAATCACTGCCACGGAGCCCACACACGGTCGTTTTTCTCGACAAAGAAGAAAATGACGGGAAAAACGGTCATGTGTGGGGGAGCATGCCGTTCCCTCGTTTTTCATTTTTTTTCATGTCGTGATTCACGTCGGTGTTTTCACCGCCGTGAATCACGATCGTGTGTACGCGGCATTAGAGTGCGAACAACTCATTAATTATGCCATTAGATTGACCTTGAAATCTGGATTACATAGAAGTGTGTTATTACTCAGAAGTATATGTCTTTTGGGTCACAATGACCCTTTGCAGCAGGATGTAGCTTGAGGGAAACCGCGGATATTCAAAATACAGGAAAAAGGAAAGAGCAAAGGGAAAATAACAGTTTGACGAAAGTATATTAAAGCGGAGTTCCACTCATGTTTTTGTTTATTAAATGTCAGCAGCTACAAAAAGCGTAGCTGCTGACTTTTAATAAACCAACACTTACCTGCCCCACGGTCCAGCGATGCGGCCGCCCGGAGGCTCGCTCCTCTCCTCGGTGCCATCATCGTAACTGTGGGCACCCGGCCGTGACAGCTTACGGTAAGGTGACCAGACATCCCCGGTTTCAGGGGACAGTCCCCGGATTGAGGACACTGTCCCCGGACCAAATCTGTCCCCAGGTTTTGTCCCCGGATTGGATTTGAACAGGGGCTGGGACAATTTCAAAGACAGTCAGTGCAGAATTAAAAAATAAATAAATCTGAATTACACCCCCCGCTCCGCCGCTCCTTCTAGCTTAGGGGGGGTTGTATTTTTTCCATTATCTGTGCCCCTTTCTGATGATCATGTGCTGGTCGGAGCGGAGGGAATATTTCTTCAGTTTCGGGTGCCCATTCAGCTCCGCTCCCATGTTCTTCTGCCTTGGCTCTATTCCCGGCCAGCCGCCTCCCTGCTTATCTCCTTGCCTTCCCTGGTGGAGTGATCTTCCTCCACTCCCCACCCAGTAGTAGCCGGGGCCCGGAGAGTAAGACTTGACAGGCTGTGATGCGGGCGGCGGCGGTGACGGGCAGAGAGTCGCTGATTGCCGCCATTACTAGTAAAAAAAAAATATGTCCCCGGATTTAATTTCAAAAATCTGGTCACCTTAGCTTACGGCTTCACGGCCGGGCGCGCACTGCGCATGCGGCGAGTCGCGCTTCGCTCTTCTATTGGCCAGCCGATCTTCTGGGACCTGAGTTTTGTCCCAGAAGTTCGCTGGCAGAGAGGGGCTGCCTAGGGCGAGAGGAGGAGTCGCCTAGGCGGCCCAAAAAAGGAAACAGGAAGTGGGACAGGAAGTCCCACTAAAAGTAAGGTAAACACCCCGCCCCCCCCCCCAAAAAATGACATGCCAAATGTGGTATGCCAGGGGGCGAGGAGTGCTTAAAGCGGAAGTTCCACTTTTGGGTGGAACTCCGCTTTAAGACTAGTATCCATTTTGTAGCAGTACCCTAATGCCGCGTACACACGATCGGACATTCCGACAACAAAACCGTGGATTTTTTTCCGACGGATTTTCGCTCAAACTTGTCTTGCACACACACGGTCACACAAATGTTGTCGGAAATTCCGATCGCCAGGAACGCGGTGACGTACAACACTACAACCAGCCGAAAAAAATTAAGTTCAATGATTCCGTGCATGCGTAGGATTTTTGTGTGTTGGAATTGGCTACGCACGGTCGGAATTTCCGACAAGAACCTTTGTTGTTGGAAAAATTGAGAACCAGCTCTCAGTCATTTGTTGTCGGAAATTCCGACAGCAAATGTCCGATGGAGCCTACACACGGCCGGAATATCCGACCAAAAGCTCACAGCGGACTTATGTTGTCGGAAATTCCGATCGTGTGTACACGGCATTAAGGTTCATCTTTCTCAGTCCTCTTAAAACCTACGGGGAAAAAAGCCTGTAAAGGCAAAAGTCAAACTGTATAATTACCTTACCAATCTTCCACAATGAGGAGACAGTGACGTCACATCCCTTTCCGGCGGGATCCTAGGGAATACAGAGCAGTCAAACCTCGTGAGAAAGACGCTCTTGCAATGGACTGAAGCGTATTCTTGTGGGATTTGGCCTGTTTTGCAATCCCCAGGAATCTTCCTAGAAGGACGGTAATGTCATGTCCAACGACAGGAGGAGACCTGGGCAGTAAAGGGAAAAGTGTGTTGTGTCCTACGGGAAAAAAGTCTATAAAGACAAAAGTCTAACTTTCCAATTTTAACTGCTAAACCTCGTATAGACACCAAGCCAAAAGTCATTGCTATTAGTGACTAAATGGCCTAAATTAAAAAAATACATGATCAATGTAGCGGCCTCACTCCCTTCTCTCGCAGGGCCGGATTAACATAGGGGCTATTGGAGCTGCAGCTCCAGGCCCCTTCCTCAAGATAGGCCCATTTGCCCAAACAAAAACAAAAACAAAAAATCTAAAAAAAAAAAAAAAAAAAAAAAAAAAAAGATCGGCTTCGAGGATTGTAGCTCGGCGACCAGGGGCCACAGAGACCCCATATTTGGGGGGGTATGCAGCTGAAGACCCACCCCACCACTGGTCAAGTATATATATGGGGCTGCTATCATTTAGGGTTCCGGAGATACGAGGATGCTTGCGCAGCCTGTCAGAAGCTATATACAGAACGGCCAGTTTAAATACAAGCTGACACACTCTGCAGCAGAGAGGATGAGCTCACAGTGCTTATCATAATTATTTGTATATCACTAAGACTGCTTTCACACTATGCCGCCCCGAGCGTTGGCGGTAAAATAGCGGTAAAACGCTGCTATTTTACCGTCGGATTTGCGGCACATTTCGGCCACTAGCAGGGCGCTTTTAACCCCCGCCAGCGACCGAGAAAGGGTAAAAAACGCCCGAGATGTGCCGCTACGGCGGCGTATTTCCGGCATACGGCGGTGCTGCCCATTGATTTTAATGGGCAGGAGCGCATTAGGAGCGGTGAGTTCACCGCTCCTAATGCACTCTAAAGAAGTTGCTGGCAGGACTTTTTCTGACGCCCTGCCAGTGCACCGCTCCAGTGTGAATAGAGCACCTGTTTAAGGGCGGATTGCAGGCGCTATTTTTAACGCTATAGCGCCTGCAAAACGCCCTCAGTGTTAAAGGGGTCTTATAGTAATTAACCCCTTGCCACCCAGGCCAATTCTGAAACTTCTCTCCTACATGTAAAAATCATCATTTGTTTTTTACTAGAAAATTACTCAGAATCCTCAAACATTATATATTGTTTTAGCAGAGACCCTATGGAATAAAATGGTGGTCTTTGCAACTTTTTATGTTACACGGTATTTGCGCAGCAATTTTTCAAACGTGTTTTTTTTTTTTAAAGAGACTGTTTGATTCATAAAAAAAAAAAAAAAAAAAACTAAAGTTATCACGATTTATTTTGTTGTATACTAAGCGATGCTTACATTTTTTTTACAGGTTACATGTTGAGAGTTACAGAGGGGGTCTAGTGCTAGAATTATTGTTCTCGCTCTAACGATCGTGGTGTATGTAACCTGTGTGTATCTGGCTCTGATACTAGCCAGGGCCTACCCAGCCACTGACTAGTATCTCTCCCCAGCCTGTCCCCACACACCCTCTCACCTGCTGACCTGTGGATGGGGGAATCACTCCTGCAGTGTTATTGTGTTCTGCCTGCGAATACAATGATTAGTGTTGCTAACTATAGCTGGCAGCACTGATTGTTTTGGGAAAAACCTGACAGGCTGGTTGTACTCAAGTCAGATAATAGATTGACTTGTGTAAAACCAGCTAGCCCATACATAGATCGACTATGGCTGGTCTCTGCTTAATTGGCGTAATTTCAATCCATGTATGGCCCGCTTAACCACTACGCAGTCCCTAAACATCCTTCCACAAACCTTTACATTTTTCCTTCCCAGATTCCCTTTATCCTCTTCACCTGTAAATACTCTCCACACTTCTCTCCTGTACATACTGCTCACTGTCATAACCTCCACACTTCTCTCCTATACATAGTGCCCACTGTCATACCCTACACACTCCTCTCCTGTACATAGTGCCCGCTGTCATACACTTCTCTCCTGTACATAGTGCCCACTGTCGTACTCTCCACACTCCTCTCCTGTACATACAGCTCACTGTCATACCCTCCACACTCCTCTCCTATACATAGTGCCTACTGTCATACCCTCCACACTCCTCTCCTATACATAGTGCCCACCGTCATACCCTCCACACTCCTCTCCTGTGCATACTGCTCACTGTCATACCCTCCACACTCCTTCCCTATACATACTGTTCACTGTCATACCCTCCACACTTCTCTCCTATACATAGGGCCCACTGTCATACCCTCCACACCTCTATCCTGTACATACTGCCCATTGTCATATCCTCCCCACTCTTCACTGTCATACCCTCCACACTTCTCTCCTATACATAGTGCCCGCTGTCATACCCTCCACACTCCTCTCCTGTACATACTGTTCACTGTCATACCCTCCACACTTCTCTCCTATACATAGTGCCCACTGTCATACCCTCCACACCTCTATCCTGTACATACTGCCCATTGTCATATCCTCCCCACTCTTCACCGTCATATCCTCCACACTCCTTTCCTGTGCATACTGCTCACTGTCATACCCTCCACGCTCCTTCCCTATACATAGTGCCCACTGTCATACCCTACACACTCCTCTCCTGTACATAGTGCCCGCTGTCATACACTTCTCTCCTGTACATAGTGCCCACTGTCGTACTCTCCACACTCCTCTCCTGTACATACAGCTCACTGTCATACCCTCCACACTCCTCTCCTATACATAGTGCCCCCTGTCATACCCTCCACACTCCTCTCCTATACATAGTGCCCACTGTCAAACCCTTTACACTCCTCTCCTATACATAGTACCCACTGTCATACCCTCCACACTTCTCTCCTATACATAGTGCCCACCGTCATACCCTCCAAACTCCTCTCCTGTGCATACTGCTCACTGTCATACCCTCCACGCTCCTTCCCTATACATAGTGTCCACTGTCATACCCTCCTCCACACTTCTCTCCTATACATAGTGCCCACCATCATACCCTCCACACTCCTCTCCTGTACATACTGTTCACTGTCATACCCTCCACACTTCTCTCCTATACATAGTGCCCACTGTCATACCCTCCACACCTCTATCCTGTACATACTGCCCATTGTCATATCCTCCCCACTCTTCACTGTCATACCCTCCACACTTCTCTCCTATACATAGTGCCCACTGTCATACCCTCTACACTTCTCTTCTGTACATACTGCTCACTGTCTTACCCTCCACACTCATCTCATGTACATACTGCTCAGTATCATACTGTCCACACTCCTCTCCTGTACATACTGACCACTTTCATAAACTCCTATTGTACATAGTGCCGGCTGTCATACCCTCCACACTCCTCTCCTTTACATACTGCTCGCTCTCATACCCTCCACATTCCTTTCCTGTACATACTGCCTATTGTCATACCCTCCTCACCTGTACATACTGCCCACTGTCATTCCCTCCACACTCTTCTCCTGTACATACTGCTCACTGTCTTACCCTCCACACACATTTAATGTACATACTGCTCAGTATCATACCGTCTACACTCCTCTCCTGTACATACTGCTCACTGTCATACCCTCCACACTCCTATCCTGTACATACTGCCCACATTCATAAACTCCTCTATTGTACATAGTGCCGACTGTCATACCCTCCACACTCCTCTCCTGTACATACTGCCCACTATCATACCATCCACACTCCTCTCCTGTACATACTGTAACCCAACCTTACCCTCCACACTCCTCTCCTGTACATACTGTAACCTAACCTTACCCTTCACACTCCTTTCCTGTACATACTGCCAACTATCTTTCTCTCCACATTTCTCTCCTGTACATACTGCCCCCATCATACCCTCCACATTCCTTTCCTGTACATACTGCCCACTGTCATACTCTCCACACTGCTCTTCTGTACATACTGCCCACTTTCATACCCTCCACACTCCTCTCCGGTACATACCACCCTCTGTCATACCCTCCACACTCCTCTGCTGTGCATGCTGCCCACTGTCATACCCTTCAAACTCCTCTCCTGTACATAGTGCCTTCTGCCATACCCTCCACACTACTCTCCTGTACATAGTGCCCACTGTTAGACCCTCCACATTCCTCTCCATTACCTGCACATACTTCCCAGTTTTATACCGTCCATACTCCTCCCCTAAGCCTCTTACCCACAAAAAAATGTTATTTAAAATTATACAGAATATCCTCAATGTTACCAGATCTAGAATAGGCACAATTTTGTTAGTTCAACTGAAGGAAATCTTCTCAGTCCTCATATTTGTTCTGCCCCATTATTAGTACTCATTTCATTTTGTGATTACTATTGTGATGTATAGAGGAACAATGGGGATCTCAGCTACTCTAAATATAGCACTGGTGAAAAAAGTGCCCCTTAAAAATATTTTTGAAATGTTGGCAACTATGCACTTAGGCACTGACCAAAGGCCACCGGGTCAGTAGGGGGCCCCATGAGAGGCTCCTGGGATCCTGTGATAATAAAGCGGTAGTAAACTTCGCTAACATTACTACTTTTTAGAGGCCCTGAGGTAGGTTTTGCCATAATGTACAAGTATGCACAGCATATTAGCACATTAGGGTACATTTAAATTGTCAGACTGAGCCCTCCAGCACTGTCATCAATCCGGCGGGTCCTGAGCGCTTCCATTTTCACCCGGTCTTCCTTCTGGGCTCTGTGCCTTCGGTCACTTGCCTTGGCCGGGCTGCGTTGATGTCATTCCCACGCATGCTCATGCGCATCCTCTCTCTCTCATCCCCCCTTTCTTCCTCATACTCCCTCCCTTACCCCTCACCCTTCTCTCACCCTCTCTCTCTCTCTCTCTCTCTCTTTCTCATCCTCCCTCTCTCTCTCTAATTTAATTTGTTATAACAAAAAATTGTTTGCATATTTTTTTATTTATTATTTATAAAAGGCCCACCAAAATCCTCAGCACCAGGCCCATGATGTTCTTAATCTGGCCCTGTTCTCTCGTGAATCGGTTATCCGATAGCTCTTGTCTAGGGGTATCTTGTATGCAAGAGTGAGATGCGCCACGGCCCATGTCCTCCCCATTGCAGCGGGTGAGGTGAAGGCCAGTACCTGTTGTTCTCCTCGGGCCTGTGTGTTTCTTTAAAAGCCAAGTCTGTTGTGCTGATACCTCCCTTTGCTCCCATTAACCAGAGTACCACACACCGATAAGGGTCCAACACTTGTTTATTATAGCACACAAATAAACAATCCTTTGTCAGCCGACTGGTTGGGACCCAAAAAACAGTTCAATATGGTGGGGTGAGCAGGTCGAGGCACAGTCCTAACAATCAAACTAAACCACTGTGGTTTCACCAGCGGTTGCTACAGCCATCGGCTTGAGAGAGAATTTGAATATTCGGAGTCTCTACCAGCGACTCTAGAGAACATGAACTGGAGTACCTTCGCTGTGTTGCGGCCCCTGTCAGGGGGAAGATGTCCCTCCAAGGGAGTTACCAGAGGCCCCTCCGTCACCGGGTTGATGCTGCTCCGTGCTCTTCAGAAGGGTAACCTCTCCGGCCTCCTCTCCTCAGATACGGGCCCCATCCACCTCAGGGTCCCTCGGACTCATCCGCCCTTGCGGAGCCCAGTCGAAGTCACTGGGGCCCAGGCCTCCGGTGTAGTACCTCACCCCAGGCTTAAGGTGCCTGAGATGGATGCCAACACTGCTCCGACCAGGCCATGGGCACCTGGGCCGTAACTCCAGACCGCCAGCACCCAGGCCAAGGGTGCCTGGGCGCGGGATCGCAAAAAGACCTCGTGGCGAGGGCGTCTACCCCCCTTTATGCCCTCCCCCCAGCCGGCACAGCAGGTTCCCCACCCCGCTGTACCACTGCCAGAGCAGGACAAAAGGGGTGCAGCACTACGGCAGTGGTTCTACCTCGACTCGGGACAACATCGCCACCCACAGGTCAAGGAGAACAGCACACTACCAAAGTCCTCCACGACTTAAATGGTCTAAACCCTCTCATAATTGGTACATCCTGGATCATACTACCACCCAGGTGCTCCCCCTAGATTTAGACCCCCGCTACATCAATTTTTACTGGTTCAGATTATAATTACTTTACACATCTTCCACAATGAGCACCTAGACAACATTGACGTCACATCGCTTCCAGCAGTATCCTGGGGAATACAGAGCAGCCCAAACCTTGTGAGAAAGACCCACTTGCCATTGACTGAAATGGATAGGTTTGACCTGTTTTGCTTTCCCCAGGAATCTTCCTAGAAGGATGGTAATGTCAGGTTTTATATTTATCCTACCCACCTTCAACAAGCAGCACCAATGCAAGAGTGACGTCACACCCCTTCTGGAAGGATTCTGGGAAATACAGAGAGCAGCCCAAACCTTGTGAGAAAGACACACTTGCAATGGACTGGAGGGTCCTCTCGTGGGATTTTGCCATCTCTGGGTTCCCCAAGAATCTTCCTGGAAGGATGGTGATGTTATGCCCAACAATAGGAGGTAAGAGAGGACCTGGGCATTATAGGTGGGCTGTGCTTTGTCCTCTTAAAACCTACGGGGAAATAAGCCTGTAAAGAAAAAGGTCAGACTTTATAATTACTTTACTCCTCTTCCACAATGAGCGCCTAGGAGACAGTGACGTCACATCTGTTTGACAGTGACGTCACGTCCGAAATACAGAACAACCAAACCTTGTGAGAAAGACCCACTTGCAATGGACTGGAGGGTATTGTTATGGGTTTTGACCTGTTATGCGTTCCCCAGGAATTTTCCTAGAAAAACGTTAGTGTCATGCCCAGCGTCAGGAGGAGACCTGGGCTTTATAGGTGGACTGTGTGTTGTCCATTTAAAGCCTACAGGAAAAAAGTCAGACTTTATAATTCCAACTGCTAAACCTAGTATAGACACCAGGTCAAAGTCATTGCTATAAGTGACTCAAATGGCCTAAATTAAAAAAATACATTATCAATTTTTATTGATTCACATTGTAATTACCGCATATACTCGAATATAAGCCGAGGCACTTAATTTTACCCCAAAAAACTGGGAAAACGTATTGACTCGAGTATAAGCCTAGGGTTCGGAAATGCAGCAGCTACTGGTAAACAATGCCCATCTGTAGCCTCACTGTGCCCATTCGCAGCCTCACTGTGCCCATCTGAAGCCTCACTGTGCCCATCTGCAGCCTCACTGTGCCCACCTGTATCATCAGTGCCCATCTGCAGCCTCACTGTGCTAATTTGAAGCCTCACTGTGCCCATCTGCAGCCTCACTGTGCCCATTTGCAGCCTCATGTACCTTTGATTACAGTCTCCTGCTGTGTCATGCAGTCTTAACTGTTCGGGGGCCATCCACTGTAACAAAGCCCCACCTCCTCATTGTCCGTGATAGATGGAACACTAATTGTTACAGGGTTTACATACACTTTAAAGTGAATTCAAAGTTGTTCAATAAATTAATGTGAAACCCAGCACATGACTAATCTATGACTAAGGCTTTAATTGAAACTCATTAGCATTCTGCTGGATTGGTTTGGATGTCCCATATTGTGACCGTGTGTATGCAAGCCAAGCTTGAGCAGAATTCCATCAGAAAAACCATCCGATTTTTTCCCAACGGAAATTCCGCTTGTGTGTACAGGGCATAAGTTTCATTCCAGGACACTGTATTGTCCTAGAATGAAGGTGCTTGGGACCTTGGACAGAAATGCCAAATGGCACCCTAAAACCGGCCCACTGAGCCATCGGCCCAATGGGAAACTCCCGGTAGTCCTGATGGCCAGGAGAGGAGGGTCTTATACTACTCGATTGTTCCCAGGAATCTCTAAGGACTAAAGAGCTCCTCCCATTTATGATATGGTGAAGAGAATACAAGGGTTCTATTTTACTCCATTGTTCCCAGCTACCTCTAAGATCTACAGAACTCTTCCCCTTTATGAAATGGAGGAGAGGACATCTTGTGGTGGAAAAGAACTGCAGAGGACAGCTGTAGATTGAAGGTGAGTATTTGTCACAAACCTGTAGGCGGAGCCTGGGATGATGAGGGTGGCCTCTTTCACCGATTCTGTCCAAGCACCCCTTGAAGTTGAGACAAGGGTTTGCATGGGTGATGGAGAGGCGCATGTGCCAGTAATACACTGAGGATTAGGGATGAGCTTCGTGTTCGAGTCGAACATACGTTCGACTCGAACATCGGCTGTTCGATCGTTCGACGAAGATCGAACGATTTGGGCCGTTCGCGCCAAATTCGAGTGACGCGAACGGCCCACAATGCACTACGCCATCGCAGTGTCATCCAGGCGCTGTGATTGGCCAAGCATGCACTGTGACCCCGCATGCTTGGCCAATCACAGCGCCGGCAGCGAGGAGAGCAATGATTGGCCACAGGCAGGATGCCTGTGGCCAATTATTGCTGAGGGTGTTTAGTACACGCCCCACACTATAAAAGGCCGCCAGCACGGCGGCCTAGTGTAGTGTGTTCCGGAGCAGGGATAGAGCAGCATAGGCAGGGACAGTGACTGTTATTTCTTTCTTGCTTAACCTGGATTCCTTTAGTTTAGGGAAAGAGAAGGATAGGTAGGGAGAGTGTCAGTGTGTTTTGTGCTTGTGCTATAGTGTGCTTAAAAAAAACATTTATTCTAGGGACAGAAAACTGTAGGTAGGGACAGTGTCAGTTTCTTTCACTCTGCAAGTCCTTGTTTCCAGGGACCTGGAAGGACAGTGAGTGAATTGTCCTTGTGCTATATTGTGCTTAAAAAAACATTTTTTCTAGGGACAGAAAACTGTAGGTAGGGAGAGTGTCAGTTTCTTTCACTCTGCAAGTCCTTGTTTCCAGGGACCTGTAAGGACAGTGAGTGAATTGTCCTTGTGCTATATTGTGATTAAAAAAAACATTTTTTCTAGGGACAGAAAACTGTAGGTAGGGAGAGTGTTTTTTTTCTTTCACTCTGCAAGTCCTTGTTTCCAGGGACCTGGAAGGACAGTGAGTGAATTGTCCTTGTGCTATATTGTGCTTAAAAAAAAACATTTTTTCTAGGGACAGAAAACTGTAGGTAGGGAGAGTGTTTTTTTTCTTTCACTCTGCAAGTCCTTGTTTCCAGGGACCTGTAAGGACAGTGAGTGAATTGTCCTTGTGCTATATTGTGCTTAAAAAAAACATTTATTCTAGGGACAGAAAACTGTAGGTAGGGAGAGTGTCAGTTTATTTCACTCTGCAAGTCCTTGTTTCCAGGGACCTGTAAGGACAGTGAGTGAATTGTCCTTGTGCTATATTGTGCTTAAAAAAAACATTTATTCTAGGGACAGAAAACTGTAGGTAGGGAGAGTGTCAGTTTATTTCACTCTGCAAGTCCTTGTTTCCAGGGACCTGTAAGGACAGTGAGTGAATTGTCCTTGTGCTATATTGTGATTAAAAAAAACATTTTTTCTAGGGACAGAAAACTGTAGGTAGGGAGAGTGTTTTTTTTTCTTCCACTCTGCAAGTCCTTGTTTCCAGGGACCTGTAAGGACAGTGAGTGAATTGTCCTTGTGCTATATTGTGCTTAAAAAAAACATTTATTCTAGGGACAGAAAACTGTAGGTAGGGAGAGTGTCAGTTTATTTCACTCTGCAAGTCCTTGTTTCCAGGGACCTGTAAGGACAGTGAGTGAATTGTCCTTGTGCTATATTGTGATTAAAAAAAACATTTTTTCTAGGGACAGAAAACTGTAGGTAGGGAGAGTGTTTTTTTTCTTTCACTCTGCAAGTCCTTGTTTCCAGGGACCTGTAAGGACAGTGAGTGAATTGTCCTTGTGCTATATTGTGCTTAAAAAAAACATTTATTCTAGGGACAGAAAACTGTAGGTAGGGAGAGTGTCAGTTTATTTCACTCTGCAAGTCCTTGTTTCCAGGGACCTGTAAGGACAGTGAGTGAATTGTCCTTGTGCTATATTGTGATTAAAAAAAACATTTTTTCTAGGGACAGAAAACTGTAGGTAGGGAGAGTGTTTTTTTTCTTTCACTCTGCAAGTCCTTGTTTCCAGGGACCTGTAAGGACAGTGAGTGAATTCTCCTTGTGCTATATTGTGCTTAAAAAAAACATTTATTCTAGGGACAGAAAACTGTAGGTAGGGAGAGTGTCAGTTTATTTCACTCTGCAAGTCCTTGTTTCCAGGGACCTGTAAGGACAGTGAGTGAATTGTCCTTGTGCTATATTGTGCTTAAAAAAAACATTTATTCTAGGGACAGAAAACTGTAGGTAGGGACAGTGTCAGTTTCTTTCACTCTGCAAGTCCTTGTTTCCAGGGACCTGTAAGGACAGTGAGTGAATTGTCCTTGTGCTATATTGTGCTTAAAAAAAACATTTATTCTAGGGACAGAAAACTGTAGGTAGGGAGAGTGTCAGTTTATTTCACTCTGCAAGTCCTTGTTTCCAGGGACCTGTAAGGACAGTGAGTGAATTGTCCTTGTGCTATATTGTGATTAAAAAAAACATTTTTTCTAGGGACAGAAAACTGTAGGTAGGGAGAGTGTTTTTTTTCTTTCACTCTGCAAGTCCTTGTTTCCAGGGACCTGTAAGGACAGTGAGTGAATTGTCCTTGTGCTATATTGTGATTAAAAAAAACATTTTTTCTAGGGACAGAAAACTGTAGGTAGGGAGAGTGTTTTTTTTCTTTCACTCTGCAAGTCCTTGTTTCCAGGGACCTGTAAGGACAGTGAGTGAATTGTCCTTGTGCTATATTGTGCTTAAAAAAAACATTTATTCTAGGGACAGAAAACTGTAGGTAGGGAGAGTGTTTATTTTCTTTCACTCTGCAAGTCCTTGTTTCCAGGGACCTGTAAGGACAGTGAGTGAATTGTCCTTGTGCTATATTGTGATTAAAAAAAAACATTTTTTCTAGGGACAGAAAACTGTAGGAAGGGAGAGTGTTTTTTTTCTTTCACTCTGCAAGTCCTTGTTTCCAGGGACCTGTAAGGACAGTGAGTGAATTGTTCTTGTGCTATATTGTGATTAAAAAAACATTTTTTCTAGGGACAGAAAACTGTAGGTAGGGAGAGTGTTTTTTTTCTTTCACTCTGCAAGTCCTTGTTTCCAGGGACCTGTAAGGACAGTGAGTGAATTGTCCTTGTGCTATATTGTGCTTAAAAAAAACATTTATTCTAGGGACAGAAAACTGTAGGTAGGGAGAGTGTCAGTTTCTTTCACTGTGAAAGTCCTTGTTTCAAGGGACAGAGAAGGACACCTGAAGGTAGCCCTTATTGCTTTTTTCCCATCTCCCTGCAGGCCATCTATTAGAATGTCTGGAAGGCAAACAAGGAGAGGCAGACAGTCAGGAGGCAATAAAAGAGGGCAAGCAGGCTCTGTGTCTGGGGGCAACAGTGCTGGTCGTGGACGCGGTGCATTGTCATCAGCACATGGCCATGGGACACGCTTGTCCTTCTTTTCGGCAGCTGGACATGTTGAGCCACATCATGCCGAAGACTTGGTAGAGTGGATGACCAAGCCCTCCTCCTCCTCCTCATCCTCTCTCACCCAGGCTCAGGGTACTGGAAAAGCAGCTGCCAAAGCGTCGTCTTCCCTGGTATCAATGTCAGACAAATCATCAGTCACTCCTTCCCTAGACCCACCATGTCCTCCTCCTGAGGAGTCCCCCGAACTGTTTCAGCACAGTGTTGGGTACATGCTCCAGGAGGATGCCCAGCGTTTCGAAGGGTCTGATGATGAAACCCAGCTAGAGGAAGGCAGTAGCGTGAGAGCAGACAGAGGGGATGCTCAAGAAGGACACCAATCTGGCAGTCATGTTCCAGCAGCTGCAGCATACTGCCAGATTGGCTCCAGTGATGAGGAGGGAGGGGATGATGAGGTCACTGACTCCACGTGGGTGCCTAATAGGAGAGAGGAGGAGGAGGAGGATGAGGAGGAGGCACATCTCCAACGAGGCAGGATGCCCTTTGGTGGCCAGCGTAAGGGCAGTACACCGACGGAATCACACCGCAGAGCTCCGCCTGTGCAGGGCGCTGCCTCTGCCCGTCATTCAAAAAGTTCTTTGGTGTGGGCCTTTTTTGAGGCTAGTGCATCAGATCGCACAGCTGCTGTTTGCAACATATGTCTCAAGCGTATATCGCGTGGCCAAAACATCAGCCGCTTGGGTACCACATGCCTGACCAGACATATGTTGACCTGCCATGCAGCTCGTTGGCAAGCCTACCTCAAAGACCCACACCAAAGAACAAAGCGGACCTCTCCTTGCACCGCATCAGCTGGGATCTCCAACCCCACTATAACTTCAGTCCTCTCTGAAACATGCACTGAGAGGAATGAAGGTGTAGAATTAGGTGTGTCACAGCCAAGTACTTGCGCCCACTCTGCTAGCAGTACACCGACGTCCGATTCTAGCAGGCAAATTTCCCTGCCCCAGCTGCTGGACCGTCGAAAGAAGTTCACTCCCAGCCATCCACATGCCCAGCGGTTGAATGCTAGCTTGGCTAAATTGCTAGCGCTTCAACTGCTGCCTTTTCAGTTGGTAGACTCGGCCCCCTTCCGTGAGTTTGTGCAATGTGCGGTTCCTCAGTGGCAGGTTCCCAAACGCCACTTTTTCTCACGGAAGGCTATTCCGGCTCTCTACCGGCATGTGGAAGGCAATGTCTTGGCCTCGCTGGACAGGGCGGTCAGCGGTAAGGTTTCCTATTACCGCTGACTCATGGTCCAGCAGGCATGGACAGGGACGTTACCTTTCTTTCACGGCCCATTGGGTCACTCTTTTGGCAGCTGGGAAGGATTCAGGACAAGGTGCAGTAGTGTTGGAGGTTGTCCCACCGCCACGCCTCCAAAATGCTACTACTGGTTGTGACACACCTCTCTCCTCCACCCCCTCCTCTTCTTCTTCCTCCATGGCCTCTTCCTGTGGTTTGTCCTATGAACCAGCGGTGCTCCGTAGCCGTTCACGGGGCTACGCAAGTACGCAGGCAAAAAGATGCCATGCCGTGCTTGCGCTGGTGTGTTTGGGGGACAGAAGCCACACTGGGGCAGAGGTCCTGTCTGCTCTGCAGGGCCAGGCCGAGAGGTGGTTGACGCCACGCCAGCTTAAGCCAGGAATGGTGGTTTGCGACAATGGCACCAACCTCCTCTCCGCCCTCCGACAGGGACAACTGACCCATGTGCCCTGTGTGGCTCACGTCCTTAACCTGGTGGTGCAGCGCTTCTTGGGCAGGTACCCGGGCTTACAGGATGTCCTGAGGCAGGCCAGGAAAGTCTGTGTGCATTTCCGCAGATCTTATAATGCCAGTGCTCGCCTGGCTGAGCTGCAAAAGGAGTTGAACCTGCCCAAGAACCGCCTTATATGTGACATGCCCACCAGGTGGAACTCAACGTTGGCCATGCTGCAGCGGCTGCACACGCAGCAGAGGGCCATCAATGAGTACCTGTGCGACTACGGCACCAGGACAGGGTCAGGGGAGCTTGGTTTTTTTTCTCCACGCCAGTGGGGCATGATCAGGGATGCATGCACTGTCCTGGCACCATTTGAGGAGGCCACGAGGATGGTGAGCAGTGACAGTGCATGCATCAGTGACACTGTACCTCTTGTCCACCTGTTGGAGCACACGCTGCGTGGAATAATGGACAGGGCACTTGAGGCAGAACAGAGGCAGGAAGAGGAGGACTTCCTTGCCTCTCAAGGCCCCCTTTACCCAGACAGTGTTCCTTCTGTCCCACCCATCGCACAGGAAGAGGAGGAGGAGGAGGAGGAGGAGGATTGTGTCAGCATGGAGGTGGAGGCTGGCACTCAGCATCATCAGCAGCAGTCTTTTAGGGATGATTTACAGTCCCAAGAAACCAGTGGACTTGTACGTGGCTGGGAGGAGGTGGCTGCGGATCATGTCGTCCTTAGTGACCCAGAGGACTCCGGAGCGAATGCCTCAGCAAACCTACGCTGCATGGCCTCCCTGATCCTGCAAAGTCTGCGGAAGGATCCTCGTATTCTTCGGATCAAGGAGAGGGACCATTACTGGCTGGCCACTCTCCTTGATCCACGGTACAAGGGTAAGGTTGCGGACCTTATGTTACCGTCGCAGAGGGAGCAGAGGATGAGACAACTCCGGGAGGCCTTGCAGAAAGGTCTGTGCAACGCGTTCCCAGAGACTGGGAGGTTGCAAACTCCTGGTCCTGGACAACGAGTTGCTGAGGCTTCGGCCAGTCAAAGAAGGAGCGGTGGGGAAGGTGGCCGTCTGACCGATGCGTTCAGACAATTCTTTAGTCCGCAGCCCCAAAGTATGATCGGTTCCAGCAACCATCGCCAGCGTCTGATAAACATGGTGCAGGAATATCTAGGGGCAAGGTCAGACTTGGACACCTTCCCCACCGAAAATCCTCTGGCTTACTGGGTCTTGAGGATGGATCACTGGCCAGAGCTTGCACAGTATGCAATTGAGCTACTGGCCTGTCCTGCATCCAGCGTTCTTTCGGAACGCACATTCAGTGCTGCTGGAGGATTTGTCACGGATCACAGGGTGCGCCTGTCCACCGACTCGGTTGATCGACTGACTTTCATCAAGATGAACCAGTCTTGGATCACCACCAGCTACCACACACCTGATGCTGATATAACAGACTAATTGATTTTAACATGTCACATCCCTTCAAGACTGATGCTGATGCTGAGTGCCTGTGCTGTTATGTTGACTGGCTATCCTCCTCCTCCGAGTCCTCAATGATACGATTGATGATGATAGCTTGGAAGATCATTTTTGTTTATGGGTGCCGCCACCAGTGCCTAACGCCCAATTTTTCAGCCCCTGTTTAACAGGGGCGTGTAATTACAATTTTTGAAGCAATACTTTGCAACAGGGCTCATTGCTGTGCTCCAAGTACAGTATCTGTGAGGGGTTGCAGTGTTGTGCCACCAGTGCCTAAGGCCCAATTTTTCAGCCCCTGTTCAACAGGGGCATGTAATTACAATTCTTGATCTAATAATTCACAGCAGGGCCCATTGCTGCACCCACCAAGAGTAACTGTCAGGGCTTACAGTGTTGTGGCACCAGCACCACCATCAAAGGCCCAATTTTTACTACCACTGTTCAACAATTATATGTAATTAAAATTCCTGATATAATAGTTGACAGCAGGGCGTTCCAGCACCAACCAAGAGTAACTGTGAGTGCTTACAGTGTTGTGCCAACACCAACAACTAAGGGGCCTATTTCTGCAGAGTATATACGGCAGGTCCCTACTTTCAAACATCCAACTTACAAACGACTCCTACTTGCAAACGCAAGAAGACAACAGGAAGTGAGAGGAAATCTACCACTAGGAAGGAAAATTCTCTCCTGTAAGAATAAATATGGGAGAAAGGTGTCTCCTCTGTACTGATGCTTTATCAGCAATCCTTGTTTCAAGAAAAACACCACATTTCAAAAACAGTTGTCATTGGGACGGAAAGTGAGGTGAAATGTTCTGAACAGGGGCACAGACAGCAAAACAAATGTTACAGGGGTGATAACCCTTACCTAGGTTTTCCAAAAAGTTTAAAAATAGATTTTTGGTCTGGAGCTACACTTCAACAATGTACCTGTTCAAAATTACAAACAGATTCTACATAAGAACAAACCTACAGTCCCTGTCTTGTATGCACCGCCTGTATACGGCTGTTCAGAGTATATAGGGCCTTTTTTATTTTATGTGCGGGGTTCCCCTTAATATCCATACAAGACCCAAAGGGGCTGGTAATGGGCTGGGGTAGGGGGGGGGGGGGGTCATGGGGTAGCTATGCCATTTTTCTTAAAGAATTTCATCCATATTACCGGGACCAGACATTACATTAAAGCCGCAAGCAGTTTTAAATGGCTTTTTTTTCCTTTAGAAGTGTCATTTTGTGCAGGGACAGTTCTAAACACGGGAAACACGTGGCACTTCACAGGCATACTTTAGACACCCCCCAGGTACGATATTTAAAGGAATATTTGACTTTTTTTTTTTCACTTTATGCATCATTAAAATGACTGCTCCCGAAAAACGACCGTTTTTAAAACTTCTTTTTGCATTGATACATGTCCCCTGGTGCACAACCCGGGTTCCCAAACCCTTTTTAGGACAATAACATGCATAATAGTTGTTATAATTAGCACTTTAGAATTCGAACGTTCGCATCCATTGTATTTAATAGGGTTCTAATGTTCGTTCGAACTTTCGGTCCGTTCGCGGGTTCTGGTGCGAACCGAACCCGGGGGTGTTCGGCTCATCACTACTGAGGATACACCAAGTTCAGTTAAAGACGGAGTTGGGTCCCAAGCCTGGTCTAGTAGCAGCCAAGCAAAAGGGCACCAAGTTGTTGGCAGGATCAGAGTCAGAACCAGGCAAAGGTTAGTAATGAGTGAGAAGCGAGGTACGAATTTGCTAGGCAGGAGCATAGTCAGTATCAGTAATTCTAGCCGAGGTCAGTAGAGATAGAGAACAAAGCAGACAAGGGGCAATCCAATAGCGAGATCCAGTGGAAGTCGGGTTAATCACAGACTCAGGATGAGAATCCGAATCAAGATCGAAGGAGTAAGACTGAAGACCATTTAGCAAAGAGCCTTAGGAGAGTTCAGGTTTAAATAATACAAGTTTTATACAGTATAAGAAAAAATTTACGTGATATTAAAGTCTTGTTTTTTCTTTAAATATCATACTTACCTGCTTAGTACAGTCAATGGCCCCCACTACTGCCTCAGCCAATGAGGAGTGAGAGTCCCCTGGAGAGCTAAGGCTCTTGTGAACATCGCTGGATTGAGATGGGGCTCAGGTAAGTATTAGGGGCGCTGCTGCACACAGAAGGTTCTTTACTTTCATGCATAGAATGCATGTAGGACGCCTGCCTTTACACACATATGAACTTTAATGGCATCCCAGTCTTAGTCCGGAGGGTTCAATATTGAGTTGGCCCCGCCCTTTACAGCTATACAGCTCTTCTGGGAAGGCCGTCCACAAGATTTAGGAGGGTGTCTATGGGAATGTTTGACCATTCTTCCAGAAGGACATTTGTGAGGTCATGCACTGATGTTGGACGATAAGGCCTGGCTTGCAGTCTCCGCTCTTTGTGTTCTATCGGGTTGAGGTCAGGACTCTGTGCAGGCCACTCATGTTCCTCCACCCCAAACTCGCTCATTCATGTCTTTATGGACCTTGCTTTGTGCACTGGTCCAAATCATTTGGTGGAGGGGGGATTAAGGTGTGGGGTTGTTTTTCAGGGGTTGGACTTGGCCCCTTAGTTCCACTGAATGGAACACTTAAGGCGTCAGCATACCAAGACATTTTGGACAATTTCATGTTCCCAACTTTGTGGGAACAGTTTGGGGACGGCCCCTTCCTGTTCCAACATGACTGCACACCAGTGCACAAAGCAAGGTCCATAAAGACATGGATGAGCGAGTTTGGGGTGGAGGAACCTGACTGGGGGCCATCTTCCCCTCACTCGTATCCATACCCAGGAAGGAGAAGGACCCAATCGCCTCCGCCGCTACCGACAGCTCCGGTAAGCGGTGGAGGGCGCGGGAGCCCAGCGGGAGGAGAGGTGCCCCTCTCCCGCCGCCGATAACGGTGATCTTGCGGTGAATCTGCCGCAGAGACCACCATTATCGTAAACCGGACCGCTCACCGAAGAGATGGATATCTGGGTTATGGTAGATAGCTGCTGCCATAACCGAGATATACCTCTTCAAAGTACCGACGTATATCAGCGTGCGGCGGTCCGGAAGTGGTTAAAGCTGTTGTATAGTCCCAAACATTTTTTTTTTGTCACCTGTAAGGCAAAAGGCATAATGAGCTAGTATGCACCGCATACTAGCTCATTATGAAATACTTACCTTAGAACGAGGCATCGGTAACTTACCTGGTCCACGCCGAGGGAGATGACATGTTGCCTCAGCGTGTCTTCCGGGTATCGTGGCTCCAGCGCTGTGAGTGGCTGGAGCCGCGATGTCGTCACTCCCGCGCATGCGCACGGGAGACTTCTTTCCGGCGAGGTCCGGCGTCTGCCGGGCCTTCAGCCGAGGATCCTCTGTGCGCAGTCAGCGGCTCCTTGCGAGGAGAATTTCTCCTAAACCGTAAAGGTTTAGGAGATACATTTTTTTACCTACAGGTAAGCCTCATTATAGGCCTCATTATAGGCTTACCTGTAGGTAAAAAGTACCACTTTAACAGGTGAAAAAAAATGTGCACACATCAATAAGCACGTAAATAAAATACACAAAAAGCCAAACAAACAAGATCATCATTCACCGTCTCTTCCTTTTACTGCTCGTCAAATGACAATAAAAGGCCGTCGCTGAAATTGGACCCCCTATACGTTTGCGGAACGCGTTCTTTTCCTTGTAATTGGACAGATGGACAGCTCATTGTTTGTCACAAATCACTTCTGCAATTCTACCTCTTAGATGTCATGGACTATTTTACTTTCTCATCATGTCATAAAGATAACGCCATTCGTTATTTGTGTTACTATAGATTTGAACAATAATGAATATGTCTTTGTGTGAGTGCGCCTGTCAGTAATGGAATGTGCAATGAGAGGCATGTCATGTCTCCTTTTGTTCTTCTTGTGGTTATTATATTGCTTCCGCCCCCCCCCCGAGGTATCCAGAAAATGCAAGATAATACATTATTTCCATGTCCTGGTTACTAGTAATCCAAGAAATCAACATTCATCATTATCCACTTGACCGCCAAAAGATTTACCCCCCTTCATGACCAGGCCATTTTTTGCTTTTCGGCACTGAATTCGTTTAAGTGACTATTTTTTATTTTTTTTTATTCTATATTTTATTTTAATCAATTTTATACAAACAAAACAGACATACTTCAATTGTATGCATATCACAGATCAATTCTATTATAAATAAATATACAAATCCTTTCAAGTCAGAATTCTTCTTTTATAAATCTAATGACGATATAGACTTTGACCTCTGGCGTCCTAGCTATTTATCCAAAAAGTAAATGAAGAGAAAAATGGGAGGAAAAAAAATATTAAATAGGAAAAGAAGAAAGAAAGAAAGTGAAAATTGCGCGGTCATGCAACGCTGTACCCAAAAGAAATGTACCGTATTTGCCGGCGTATAAGGCGACTGGGCGTATAAGACCACCCCCTAATTTTCCAGCTAAAAGGTTGGTTTTGGGATATACTCGCCGTATAAGACGACCCCCTTCCGACACACCTCACTGTGCCCATTGCATACCTCACTGTGCCCATTGCATACCTCACTGTGCCCATTGCATACCTCACTGTGCCCATTTCATACCTCACTGTGCCCATTGCATACCTTACTGTGCCCATTGCATACCTCACTGTGCCCATTGCGTATCTCACTGTGCCCATTTCATACCTCACTGTGTCCATTGCATACCTCACTGTGCCCATTGCATACCTCACTGTGCCCATTGCATACCTCACTGTGCCCATTTCATACCTCACTGTTCCCATTGCATACCTCACTGTGCCCATTGCATACCTCACTGTGCCCATTGCGTACCTCACTGTGCCCATTTCATACCTCACTGTGCCCAATGCATACCTTACTGTGCCCATTGCATACCTCACTGTGCTCATTGCGTACCTCACTGTACTCATTGCCTACCTCACTGTGCCCATTGCATACCTCACTGTGCTCATTGCGTACCTCACTGTGCTCATTGCCTACCTCACTGTGCTCATTGCCTACCTCACTGTGACCATTGCATACCTCACTGTGCTCATTGCGTACCTCACTGTGCTCATTGCCTACCTCACTGTGCCCATTGCCTACCTCACTGTGCTCATTGCATACCTCACTGCCCATTGCATACCTCACTGTGCTCATTGCGTACCTCACTGTGCTCATTGCCTACCTCACTGTGCCCATTGCCTACCTCACTGTGCTCATTGCATACCTCACTGCCCATTGCATACCTCACTGTGCTCATTGCGTACCTCACTGTGCTCATTGCCTACCTCACTGTGCCCATTGCCTACCTCACTGTGCCCATTTCATACCTCACTGCCCATTGCATACCTCACTGTGCCCATTGCCTACCTCACTGTGCTCATTGCATACCTCACTGCCCATTGCATACCTCACTCTGCTCATTGCGTACCTCACTGTGCTCATTGCCTACCTCACTGTGCTCATTGCCTACCTCACTGTGCCCATTGCCTACCTCACTGTGCTCATTGCACACCTCACTGCCCATTGCATACCTCACTGTGCTCATTGCGTACCTCACTGTGCTCATTGCGTACCTCACTGTGCTCATTGCCTACCTCACTGTGCCCATTGCGTACCTCACTGTGCCCATTTCATACCTCACTGTGCCCATTGCATACCTTACTGTGCCCATTGCATACCTCACTGTGCTCATTGCGTACCTCACTGTGCTCATTGCCTACCTCACTGTGCCCATTGCGTACCTCACTGTGCCCATTTCATACCTCACTGCCCATTGCATAACTTACTGTGCTCATTGCATACCTCACTGTGCTCATTGCCTACCTCACTGTGCCGATCTCCATACCTTATCCCTGTATGCAGAGTCAGACTTCGGGCGTCCATTGTTCAAAAGCCGCGCCTCCTCCTCGTCCTGTTCCGTGATAGGTGGACCACTCAGTTTACCAGCAGAGCCTGTGTTCGGTGTTCCGCCTATCACGGAGGTCCTCACGTCTGAGGATGAGAGGATCTCCGTGATAGGCGGAGTGTTCCGCCTATCATGGAACAGGACCAGGAGGAAGTGCGGCTTTTGAACAATGGACGGCCGCAGTCTGCATACAGGTACCGGCGTATAAGACGACCCCCGACTTTTGGGTGATATTTTTAAGTACAAAAGGTTGTCTTATACGCCGGAAAATACGGTATATCATTTTTTCCACACAAATAGAGCTTTCTTTTGGTGGTATTTGATCACCACTGGGATTTTATTTACTTTTTGCTAAATAAATGAAAAAAGACCAAAAAAATTTGTATTGTATGTAGCGCTACCCCCAGTTAAGAGAGCCGCTGGTTTTCTTTTGGTTCGGGCCCTGTATACAGCACAGCCAACCCCCGGCAATCTACTCAACCCTCTATGGCACAGTTAGTCTAGGGAATGTTTCCTTCATATAATTCTATACCTGGTTATACACAATCTCACAGCAGGATAGGCAGATAATATGCAATGATAGACACCGATTCAGGAGTGGTAAACTATATCTGATTTACTTGGGTATAAAGGTATAGGTTAAACATAACACATAGCATACATGCAGAGCCCTGCAGCAATAAGCATACTAATCAGTGATAGTGCAGAGTGATCACACGCCACGTGCAGCTATCTTCTCTATGCGCAATGTGGCGCACCAATAAAGTTCTAAACCCCTGGTCAGGCCTGACTCAGATAAAGCTCAGTCTCTGTGAAAACAACTCTTCGCATGCAGATGAACGGTGGTGCACATACAGGAACAGTATTTGTAATCCAATAACGGTTAATAAAGGAGGAACGCTTCACCGGAGACTACACAACTCAGTTCCGCCACTAGTCTCCAGCGGAATAATAACTACAGCACGATGGGCCAAGGCAGTCACTAGGCTTAAACACAGTACAAGTTAAATAAGTAAGCAGATACTCGCTCACCCCTCCGGACGCGATCCCAGTCCGGGCTTCCACCACTGTGTTTCCACACACAGTGTCTGCAACGGTCCGGCTTCTGGTTCAACTGATGTCAGCAACTCAAATCAATCAGGTGCCACCCAGGCTCAGCAGGGTGTGGAAGGCTCAGCAGGGTGTGGAAGGCTCTTTGGAAGGTATGCAAGGCCCTGGCCTCAGGCCTTGCACTGCAACAGATCCGCACAGGGAGTCCTATTGATTGCAGCACGGTGTCCAAAGAGGCCGAGCTTAGCCTCGCCCTTTCCTTTTAGCCTCGCCCTTTCCTTTCCCACCCACGAGTCTCTGCGGTGGCCAAATGCACCCTGGGTGCCAAACGGGGTTCTGGGTAACGTAGTCCATAGGGCCTTAAAGGAGACCCCGCTACACGCTCCCCCCACTTAAACTCTTTGGTCCCCAAAGATAACTTATTAACAAACACTACGCACAACATTTGACAAAGCTGCGTATGATGTCGGCAGAGGAAGTTCCCACCAAAAACGAGGGGCTGGACTTCCTCGCCTACAGGTCACACTGTCACTAGTGGCCTGCCTAACTGTGCCAGAGGGCGAGTTGGGGTTGCCCTCCACTAAATGAACAGTGGAGGGATCAGGGTCTTCCACACTCCTCCTGACAGTGACCACAGTATCTTCTGAGCTCTCCCCCATTTGTGGGTAAGTCAGTCTTCGGGGAGGCCTTATGGTCCTTTTCATTCTTTGTTCTCTTGGAATGTCTTGTTCAGGTACTGCAGGTTCCTCTCTTGGAACAGGCTTGGGGGTTTCCACTGGTTCTGGAGCACTTGACCCAGGAGCAGGGAGATACATGGAGTCTCTTGGATCCTCCTCTGAGAGTGAGTCACAGGCATCTTCCCAAAAATCAGTTAAGGAACTGGACGGAATGAACTCAGTCGCTTCTGCATTCAGTGTACTATCTATGTCGTCCTCAGTAGGTGGAAGATCTATAGCAGAAGTTTCTGGGGCCTGGGAAGGCCATAGCCATTCAAGTTCTTCTCTCTCATCCTCACTTAGTTTAGAGATATCTGTCTCCTCGACTCAAGGGGTTTTGGACCGAGTGTTTGGCTTGGGAGTATCCAAAATGGAAGTTGGCTCAGGGGAATCCCTTACAGGAGGTATCCGAACTGCTTCTGCAAGTGGGAGTAGGTGGTTCCGATGCCAAGTCTTTAATGGACCCACCCTTCCTTCCGGCTTTAGCTTATAGACAGGTAGGCCCGGCAGCTTCTTGCAAATAACATAGGGTTCAGGCCTCCACCGATCCACAAGCTTGTGTTTTCCAGGGATCCCTAAGTTCCGGAGCAACACTCTGTCCCCAGGTTGTAGATCTTGAATCCGGACTTTCAGGTCAAAGTTTTTCTTGTTGCGGGCTCCCCTTTGATCTGAGGCTGCTTGGGCCTGCTCATAGGCCAACTTTAAACTGTGTCTAAGCCTGTCTACATAACCTTTTGTGGGAAGTGACTGAGGAATGGTCTATGGAGGTGCCAAAGGCCAGGTCTATGGGTAGTCGTGCTTCTCTCCCGAACATGAGTTGATAGGGTGAGTACCCTGTTGCATCACTTGTGGTACTGTTATAAGCATGCACGATTGCTGCTATGTGTTTGCTCCAGTGCTGCTTCTTCTCACTACTCAAAGTCCCCAGCATGTTGAGCAAAGTTCGGTTGAACCTCTCCGGCTGAGCATCTCCTTCTGGATGGTAGGGAGTGGTTTGGGTCTTCTTGATCCCTAAAGAATCCAGGAGCTTCCGGATCAGCCGACTTTCAAAGTCCCTTCCTTGATCTGAGTGGAGCCGCTGTGGTAGCCCGTAATGTACAAAGTATTTTTCCATGAGCACTTTAGCTACAGTAGAAGCCTTCTGGTCTTTAGTGGGAAAGGCCTGGGCATATCGGGTGAAATGGTCGGTTACCACCAGAACATTTCCTAGTCCATTCAAGTCAGGTTCGAGGCAGAGAAAATCAATGCATACCAAATCCAGTGGGCCTTGACTTTGTAAATGGCCCATTGGGGCAGCTTGGTGGGGTAAAGTCTTCCTCGATGCAGCGTGCGCATGAGTGGCAGTATTCCTCGACTTCGGCCCTCATACAGGGCCAATAGAACGGACTCCTAACAAGTTGAAAGGTCCTTTCAGCTCCCAATTGGCCGTGGTTGTCGTGCAGGGCGACCAGGACGGTCTCTCGATGTTTCTCGGGTAGAAACAGTTGCCATTTGTCTTCTAGGTCATCAGAGGGGCCCCTTTGGTAGACCACTCCCTGATGCACCTGCAGCCTGTCCCACTCCTTCCTCAACAAGCAAGCTTCCTTTGAAGGGTGATGCAAGAGTCTATCTGGATCCTGACTTTCCAGGGCCTCCAGGACCAATCTCCCCATAGGGTCTTCCAATTGGTCACATCTCAACTCCTTTTTGGACAATTTTGGCAAGTCATCTTCCTCCAGCTGGGTTACCCCACAGTATTGTTTGGGGACCCCTACTATGGTGACCCCTATTTTTTCCACTCTTGAGCCACCACGGGCCTGGAGTTCAGCCCCTTGGCAGAGGGCCCGCACCCCGTCGGGTGCCACTTGAGTCCAGTCTTCTTTACTGTTGGCAGGGGCATGAGATCTTCTTGACAAGGCGTCTGCATCTCGAATTCCAGCCCCAGGTCTGTATTTCAGGCTGAAATTGAAAGCAGACAGTGCCGCCAGCCATTTATGTCCTGTGGCATCCAGCTTTGCTGTGGTGAAAAGGTAAGTAAGGGGGTTGTTGTCAGTTTTCACGGTGAATTCAGCCCCATACAGATAGTCATTGAGTTTGTCAACTACAGCCCACTTGAGGGCTAGAAACTCCAACTTATGAGTGGGGTAGTTCTTTTTAGAGGGGGTCAGACTCCTGTTCACATATGCAACAGGTCGCAATTGTCCTTCATGCTCCTGATAGAGCACTCCTCCCAGACCATCATGACTGGCATCTACGTGGAGTTCATAAGGCTTCTTTGGGTCTGCGTAGGCCTGGACAGGGGCAGTGGTTAGGCTTTTCTTCAACATCTGGAAGGCCTCTTCACACTTCTTGTTTCACTGGTCTTTGACTGACTCCCCCGGCTTCCTGGGCCCCGAGTCATCCTCTTCCCCTTCTGTCTTGAGCAGTTCATTCAGAGGTCTGGCAATCCAGGCCAACCCTTCCACGAACCTCCTGTAATAGGAGCAGAACCCCAAAAAGTTCTGTCACAGTGCTGGGCCATGGCCAGGAGGTGACTGCCTCCAACTTCTCGGGGTCTGTGGCTACCCCTTCTTCGGACACTATGTGTCCCAGATAGTTAACTGATGACTGATAGAACTGGCATTTTTCGGGTGAAAGCTTGAGTCCCTCCTCACTGAGTCTTTTCAAAACTTTCTCCAGTCTCTCTTCATGTTCCTCCAGAGTTCTCCCAAAGACAATGATGTCATCCAAGTGTAGCGGGTAAGTACTTTCCCAGGTGTAAATTTGAATTTGACAGTGACATAAGTGATGTGTAATTCCCTGCAGCCCAGTAGGTGGCGCTGTTGCCCTGGGCTGGGGTTGAATCATTGCTGTGTGCTGTGCCTCCTTTTTGTCCTCCCTCGGCAGCGGTATGGTGGGGCGGGGAACCCGCCGTGCTTGCTGGGAGAGGGTATAAAGGGGCCGGCCATCTTTGTCACAAGGTGGAAGTCCCAGGCACCTTCAGCTTGCGGACGGTGGTTTGTGTCGGTCCTCTGGGTGGCCTAGGCCTAGAGGACAGCCGGAGGTCGTGTTCCATCCCAGGCACCTTTAGCCTGGGGTGAGGTACTTGGATGGAGGTCCGGAGCTCAGTGCCCAACACTGAGTTCCGCGAGGGAAGGAGATCCTAGGGAACCCCGGGAGTGGGTACCCGAATCCATGAAGGCGCAATGGACCAGGGGGAGCTCCTCACTTGAAGACCCGGTGCAGCATACTGCCGGTGACAGGTGAGCCTCTCGTCGGAGACCGCTTGGAAGGAAATTCCCCTCGTGCGGAGACCGTAACCCACTTTCAGGAAGGAAAGTGGAGAACTACATTGTGTCTGGGCCTATTCGCATCCACACCTCCTTTTCTGTTCTGTTTCTACCAAGGGAGTTCAACTGATTGTGTTCATTCGAGTAGAATAAAGGAGTGTTGAACTTTAATGGTGTGGGGCTCATTTCCTGACAGACAAGGTTCAAGGTGACTCTTGGAGGGAGGATCCAGGTGCACAGCACTGACCCGAAGGTAATACAAGAACGTTGCTTATATCACACTGACACCTGTGGTGGAAGCCAGGCGTGGTGTCCCCGCTACCTCCCCTCTAAGATACCCCTAGACAAGAGAAACACGAGACGAGAGAAAGAGGGGAGTGGAGGTGGCCGCTACACAAGTATACAAGGACTTCGATGAGGTTCATGTCTCCTACAGTCTTTTCCATGAGGCGTTGAAAGGTGGCTGGGGCTCCAGACAGACCTTTTGGCATCCGGTCAAATTCAAAGAACCCCACAGGAGTTATAAAAGTTGTCTTCTCCTTATCTTCTTGATGCAAAGAGATCTGGTAGTATCCGCTCTTGAGATCCATGACACTGAGCCACCTGGCTCCAGACAAGCTCTGCAAGGCATCCTCTATCCTCGGAGTGGTATACTGGTCGGGTATGGTTCTCCTGTTGAGGGTCCTGTAATCTATACACAGCCTCAATGACCCATTCTTCTTCCTGACCACTACTATTGGAGAGTAGTGATGAGCCGAACACCCCCGGGTTCGGTTCGCACCAGAACCCGCGAACGGACCGAAAGTTCGAACGAACATTAGAACCCTATTAAATACAATGGATGCGAACGTTCGAATTCTAAAGTGCTAATTATAACAACTATTATGCATGTTATTGTCCTAAAAAGGGTTTGGGAACCCGGGTTCTGCACCAGGGGACATGTATCAATGCAAAAAGAAGTTTTAAAAACGGTCGTTTTTCGGGAGCAGTCATTTTAATGATGCATAAAGTGAAAAAAAAAAAGTCAAATATTCCTTTAAATATCGTACCTGGGGGGTGTCTAAAGTATGCCTGTGAAGTGCCACGTGTTTCCCGTGTTTAGAACTGTCCCTGCACAAAATGACACTTCTAAAGGAAAAAAAAGCCATTTAAAACTGCTTGCGGCTTTAATGTAATGTCTGGTCCCGGTAATATGGATGAAATTCTTTAAGAAAAATGGCATAGCTACCCCATGACCCCCCCCCCTACCCCAGCCCATTACCAGCCCCTTTGGGTCTTGTATGGATATTAAGGGGAACCCCGCACATAAAATAAAAAAGGCCCTATATACTCTGAACAGCCCTATACAGGCGGTGCATACAAGACAGGGACTGTAGGTTTGTTCTTATGTAGAGTCTGTTTGTAATTTTGAACAGGTACATTGTTGAAGTGTAGCTCCAGACCAAAAATCTATTTTTAAACTTTTTGGAAAACATAGGTAAGGGTTATCACCCCTGTAACATTTGTTTTGCTGTCTGTGCCCCTGTTCAGAACATTTCACCTCACTTTCCGTCCCAATGACAACTGTTTTTGAAATGTGGTGTTTTTCTTGAAACAAGGATTGCTGATAAAGCATCAGTACAGAGGAGACACCTTTCTCCCATATTTATTCTTACAGGAGAGAATTTTCCTTCCTAGTGGTAGATTTCCTCTCACTTCCTGTTGTCTTCTTGCGTTTGCAAGTAGGAGTCGTTTGTAAGTTGGATGTTTGAAAGTAGGGACCTGCCGTATATACTCTGCAGAAATAGGCCCCTTAGTTGTTGGTGTTGGCACAACACTGTAAGCACTCACAGTTACTCTTGGTTGGTGCTGGAACGCCCTGCTGTCAACTATTATATCAGGAATTTTAATTACATATAATTGTTGAACAGTGGTAGTAAAAATTGGGCCTTTGATGGTGGTGCTGGTGCCACAACACTGTAAGCCCTGACAGTTACTCTTGGTGGGTGCAGCAATGGGCCCTGCTGTGAATTATTAGATCAAGAATTGTAATTACATGCCCCTGTTGAACAGGGGCTGAAAAATTGGGCCTTAGGCACTGGTGGCACAACACTGCAACCCCTCACAGCAACTGTACTTGGAGCACAGCAATGAGCCCTGTTGCAAAGTATTGCTTCAAAAATTGTAATGACACGCCCCTGTTAAACAGGGGCTGAAAAATTGGGCCTTAGGCACTGGTGGCACAACACTGCAACTCCTCACAGATACTGTACTTGGAGCACACCAATGAGCCCTGTTGCAAAGTATTGCTTCAAAAATTGTAATGACACGCCCCTGTTAAACAGGGGCTGAAAAATTGGGCCTTAGGCACTGGTGGCACAACACTGCAACTCCTCACAGATACTGTACTTGGAGCACAGCAATGAGCCCTGTTGCAAAGTATTGCTTCAAAAATTGTAATTACACGCCCCTGTTAAACAGGGGCTGAAAAATTGGGCGTTAGGCACTGGTGGCACAACACTGCAACTCCTCACAGATACTGTACTTGGAGCACAGCAATGAGCCCTGTTGCAAAGTATTGCTTCAAAAATTGTAATTACACGCCCCTGTTAAACAGGGGCTGAAAAATTGGGCGTTAGGCACTGGTGGCGGCACCCATAAACAAAAATGATCTTACAAGCTATCATCATCAATCGTATCATTGAGGACTCGGAGGAGGAGGATAGCCAGTCAACATAACAGCACAGGCACTCAGCATCAGCATCAGTCTTGAAGGGATGTGACATGTTAAAATCAATTAGTCTGTTATATCAGCATCAGGTGTGTGGTAGCTGGTGGTGATCCAAGACTGGTTCATCTTGATGAAAGTCAGTCGATCAACCGAGTCGGTGGACAGGCGCACCCTGTGATCCGTGACAAATCCTCCAGCAGCACTGAATGTGCGTTCCGAAAGAACGCTGGATGCAGGACAGGCCAGTAGCTCAATTGCATACTGTGCAAGCTCTGGCCAGTGATCCATCCTCAAGACCCAGTAAGCCAGAGGATTTTCGGTGGGGAAGGTGTCCAAGTCTGACCTTGCCCCTAGATATTCCTGCACCATGTTTATCAGACGCTGGCGATGGTTGCTGGAACCGATCATACTTTGGGGCTGCGGACTAAAGAATTGTCTGAACGCATCGGTCAGACGGCCACCTTCCCCACCGCTCCTTCTTTGACTGGCCGAAGCCTCAGCAACTCGTTGTCCAGGACCAGGAGTTTGCAACCTCCCAGTCTCTGGGAACGCGTTGCATAGACCTTTCTGCAAGGCCTCCCGGAGTTGTCTCATCCTCTGCTCCCTCTGCGACGGTAACATAAGGTCCGCAACCTTACCCTTGTACTGTGGATCAAGGAGAGTGGCCAGCCAGTAATGGTCCCTCTCCTTGATCCGAAGAATACGAGGATCCTTCCGCAGACTTTGCAGGATCAGGGAGGCCATGCAGCGTAGGTTTGCTGAGGCATTCGCTCCGGAGTCCTCTGGGTCACTAAGGACGACATGATCCGCAGCCACCTCCTCCCAGCCACGTACAAGTCCACTGGTTTCTTGGGACTGTAAATCATCCCTAAAAGACTGCTGCTGATGATGCTGAGTGCCAGCCTCCACCTCCATGCTGACACAATCCTCCTCCTCCTCCTCCTCCTCCTCCTCCTCCTCCTCCTCTTCCTGTGCGATGGGTGGGACAGAAGGAACACTGTCTGGGTAAAGGGGGCCTTGAGAGGCAAGGAAGTCCTCCTCTTCCTGCCTCTGTTCTGCCTCAAGTGCCCTGTCCATTATTCCACGCAGCGTGTGCTCCAACAGGTGGACAAGAGGTACAGTGTCACTGATGCATGCACTGTCACTGCTCACCATCCTCGTGGCCTCCTCAAATGGTGCCAGGACAGTGCATGCATCCCTGATCATGCCCCACTGGCGTGGAGAAAAAAAACCAAGCTCCCCTGACCCTGTCCTGGTGCCGTAGTCGCACAGGTACTCATTGATGGCCCTCTGCTGCGTGTGCAGCCGCTGCAGCATGGCCAACGTTGAGTTCCACCTGGTGGGCATGTCACATATAAGGCGGTTCTTGGGCAGGTTCAACTCCTTTTGCAGCTCAGCCAGGCGAGCACTGGCATTATAAGATCTGCGGAAATGCACACAGACTTTCCTGGCCTGCCTCAGGACATCCTGTAAGCCCGGGTACCTGCCCAAGAAGCGCTGCACCACCAGGTTAAGGACGTGAGCCACACAGGGCACATGGGTCAGTTGTCCCTGTCGGAGGGCGGAGAGGAGGTTGGTGCCATTGTCGCAAACCACCATTCCTGGCTTAAGCTGGCGTGGCGTCAACCACCTCTCGGCCTGGCCCTGCAGAGCAGACAGGACCTCTGCCCCAGTGTGGCTTCTGTCCCCCAAACACACCAGCGCAAGCACGGCATGGCATCTTTTTGCCTGCGTACTTGCGTAGCCCCGTGAACGGCTACGGAGCACCGCTGGTTCATAGGACAAACCACAGGAAGAGGCCATGGAGGAAGAAGAAGAGGAGGGGGTGGAGGAGAGAGGTGTGTCACAACCAGTAGTAGCATTTTGGAGGCGTGGCGGTGGGACAACCTCCAACACTACTGCACCTTGTCCTGAATCCTTCCCAGCTGCCAAAAGAGTGACCCAATGGGCCGTGAAAGAAAGGTAACGTCCCTGTCCATGCCTGCTGGACCATGAGTCAGCGGTAATATGCACCTTACCGCTGACCGCCCTGTCCAGCGAGGCCAAGACATTGCCTTCCACATGCCGGTAGAGAGCCGGAATAGCCTTCCGTGAGAAAAAGTGGCGTTTGGGAACCTGCCACTGAGGAACTGCACATTGCACAAACTCACGGAAGGGGGCCGAGTCTACCAACTGAAAAGGCAGCAGTTGAAGCGCTAGCAATTTAGCCAAGCTAGCATTCAACCGCTGGGCATGTGGATGGCTGGGAGTGAACTTCTTTCGACGGTCCAGCAGCTGGGGCAGGGAAATTTGCCTGCTAGAATCGGACGTCGGTGTACTGCTAGCAGAGTGGGCGCAAGTACTTGGCTGTGACACACCTAATTCTACACCTTCATTCCTCTCAGTGCATGTTTCAGAGAGGACTGAAGTTATAGTGGGGTTGGAGATCCCAGCTGATGCGGTGCAAGGAGAGGTCCGCTTTGTTCTTTGGTGTGGGTCTTTGAGGTAGGCTTGCCAACGAGCTGCATGGCAGGTCAACATATGTCTGGTCAGGCATGTGGTACCCAAGCGGCTGATGTTTTGGCCACGCGATATACGCTTGAGACATATGTTGCAAACAGCAGCTGTGCGATCTGATGCACTAGCCTCAAAAAAGGCCCACACCAAAGAACTTTTTGAATGACGGGCAGAGGCAGCGCCCTGCACAGGCGGAGCTCTGCGGTGTGATTCCGTCGGTGTACTGCCCTTACGCTGGCCACCAAAGGGCATCCTGCCTCGTTGGAGATGTGCCTCCTCCTCATCCTCCTCCTCCTCCTCTCTCCTATTAGGCACCCACGTGGAGTCAGTGACCTCATCATCCCCTCCCTCCTCATCACTGGAGCCAATCTGGCAGTATGCTGCAGCTGCTGGAACATGACTGCCAGATTGGTGTCCTTCTTGAGCATCCCCTCTGTCTGCTCTCACGCTACTGCCTTCCTCTAGCTGGGTTTCATCATCAGACCCTTCGAAACGCTGGGCATCCTCCTGGAGCATGTACCCAACACTGTGCTGAAACAGTTCGGGGGACTCCTCAGGAGGAGGACATGGTTTGTCTAGGGAAGGAGTGACTGATGATTTGTCTGACATTGATACCAGGGAAGACGACGCTTTGGCAGCTGCTTTTCCAGTACCCTGAGCCTGGGTGAGAGAGGATGAGGAGGAGGAGGAGGGCTTGGTCATCCACTCTACCAAGTCTTCGGCATGATGTGGCTCAACATGTCCAGCTGCCGAAAAGAAGGACAAGCGTGTCCCATGGCCATGTGCTGATGACAATGCACCGCGTCCACGACCAGCACTGTTGCCCCCAGACACAGAGCCTGCTTGCCCTCTTTTATTGCCTCCTGACTGTCTGCCTCTCCTTGTTTGCCTTCCAGACATTCTAATAGATGGCCTGCAGGGAGATGGGAAAAAAGCAATAAGGGCTACCTTCAGGTGTCCTTCTCTGTCCCTTGAAACAAGGACTTGCAGAGTGAAATAAACTGACACTCTCCCTACCTACAGTTTTCTGTCCCTAGAATAAATGTTTTTTTTAATCACAATATAGCACAAGGACAATTCAGTCACTGTCCTTCCAGGTCCCTGGAAACAAGGACTTGCAGAGTGAAATAAACTGACACTCTCCCTACCTACAGTTTTCTGTCCCTAGAATAAATGTTTTTTTTAATCACAATATAGCACAAGGACAATTCAGTCACTGTCCTTCCAGGTCCCTGGAAACAAGGACTTGCAGAGTGAAATAAACTGACACTCTCCCTACCTACAGTTTTCTGTCCCTAGAATAAATGTTTTTTTTAAGCACAATATAGCACAAGGACAATTCACTCACTGTCCTTACAGGTCCCTGGAAACAAGGACTTGCAGAGTGAAAGAAAAAAAACACTCTCCCTACCTACAGTTTTCTGTCCCTAGAAAAAATGTTTTTTTTAATCACAATATAACACAAGGACAATTCACTCACTGTCCTTCCAGGTCCCTGGAAACAAGGACTTGCAGAGTGAAATAAACTGACACTCTCCCTACCTACAGTTTTCTGTCCCTAGAATAAATGTTTTTTTTAAGCACAATATAGCACAAGGACAATTCAGTCACTGTCCTTCCAGGTCCCTGGAAACAAGGACTTGCAGAGTGAAATAAACTGACACTCTCCCTACCTACAGTTTTCTGTCCCTAGAATAAATGTTTTTTTTAATCACAATATAACACAAGGACAATTCACTCACTGTCCTTCCAGGTCCCTGGAAACAAGGACTTGCAGAGTGAAATAAACTGACACTCTCCCTACCTACAGTTTTCTGTCCCTAGAATAAATGTTTTTTTTAATCACAATATAGCACAAGGACAATTCAGTCACTGTCCTTCCAGGTCCCTGGAAACAAGGACTTGCAGAGTGAAATAAACTGACACTCTCCCTACCTACAGTTTTCTGTCCCTAGAATAAATGTTTTTTTTAATCACAATATAGCACAAGGACAATTCAGTCACTGTCCTTCCAGGTCCCTGGAAACAAGGACTTGCAGAGTGAAATAAACTGACACTCTCCCTACCTACAGTTTTCTGTCCCTAGAATAAATGTTTTTTTTAATCACAATATAGCACAAGGACAATTCAGTCACTGTCCTTCCAGGTCCCTGGAAACAAGGACTTGCAGAGTGAAATAAACTGACACTCTCCCTACCTACAGTTTTCTGTCCCTAGAATAAATGTTTTTTTTAATCACAATATAGCACAAGGACAATTCAGTCACTGTCCTTCCAGGTCCCTGGAAACAAGGACTTGCAGAGTGAAATAAACTGACACTCTCCCTACCTACAGTTTTCTGTCCCTAGAATAAATGTTTTTTTTAAGCACAATATAGCACAAGGACAATTCAGTCACTGTCCTTCCAGGTCCCTGGAAACAAGGACTTGCAGAGTGAAATAAACTGACACTCTCCCTACCTACAGTTTTCTGTCCCTAGAATAAATGTTTTTTTTAAGCACAATATAGCACAAGGACAATTCACTCACTGTCCTTACAGGTCCCTGGAAACAAGGACTTGCAGAGTGAAAGAAAAAAAACACTCTCCCTACCTACAGTTTTCTGTCCCTAGAAAAAATGTTTTTTTTAATCACAATATAACACAAGGACAATTCACTCACTGTCCTTCCAGGTCCCTGGAAACAAGGACTTGCAGAGTGAAATAAACTGACACTCTCCCTACCTACAGTTTTCTGTCCCTAGAATAAATGTTTTTTTAAGCACAATATAGCACAAGGACAATTCACTCACTGTCCTTACAGGTCCCTGGAAACAAGGACTTGCAGAGTGAAAGAAAAAAAACACTCTCCCTACCTACAGTTTTCTGTCCCTAGAAAAAATGTTTTTTTTAATCACAATATAACACAAGGACAATTCACTCACTGTCCTTCCAGGTCCCTGGAAACAAGGACTTGCAGAGTGAAATAAACTGACACTCTCCCTACCTACAGTTTTCTGTCCCTAGAATAAATGTTTTTTTTAATCACAATATAGCACAAGGACAATTCAGTCACTGTCCTTCCAGGTCCCTGGAAACAAGGACTTGCAGAGTGAAATAAACTGACACTCTCCCTACCTACAGTTTTCTGTCCCTAGAATAAATGTTTTTTTTAATCACAATATAGCACAAGGACAATTCAGTCACTGTCCTTCCAGGTCCCTGGAAACAAGGACTTGCAGAGTGAAATAAACTGACACTCTCCCTACCTACAGTTTTCTGTCCCTAGAATAAATGTTTTTTTTAAGCACAATATAGCACAAGGACAATTCACTCACTGTCCTTACAGGTCCCTGGAAACAAGGACTTGCAGAGTGAAAGAAACTGACACTCTCCCTACCTACAGTTTTCTGTCCCTAGAATAAATGTTTTTTTAAGCACAATATAGCACAAGGACAATTCACTCACTGTACTTCCAGGTCCCTGGAAACAAGGACTTGCAGAGTGAAAGAAACTGACACTGTCCCTACCTACAGTTTTCTGTCCCTAGAATAAATGTTTTTTTTAAGCACACTATAGCACAAGCACAAAACACACTGACACTCTCCCTACCTATCCTTCTCTTTCCCTAAACTAAAGGAATCCAGGTTAAGCAAGAAAGAAATAACAGTCACTGTCCCTGCCTATGCTGCTCTATCCCTGCTCCGGAACACACTACACTAGGCCGCCGTGCTGGCGGCCTTTTATAGTGTGGGGCGTGTACTAAACACCCTCAGCAATAATTGGCCACAGGCATCCTGCCTGTGGCCAATCATTGCTCTCCTCGCTGCCGGCGCTGTGATTGGCCAAGCATGCGGGGTCACAGTGCATGCTTGGCCAATCACAGCGCCTGGATGACACTGCGATGGCGTAGTGCATTGTGGGCCGTTCGCGTCACTCGAATTTGGCGCGAACGGCCCAAATCGTTCGATCTTCGTCGAACGATCGAACAGCCGATGTTCGAGTCGAACGTATGTTCGACTCGAACACGAAGCTCATCCCTATTGGAGAGGCATAGGGGCTTCTAGACTCCCAGATAACACCGGTTCTCTTGAGCTCGGCGAGCTGTTTCCTTAAGTTTTCAAGGTCTGCTAATGGAACTCGCCTGACCCTCTCCCTGAAGGGCTTGTCTTCCTGGAGGCGGATTCGGTGGGTGGCACTCTTCGCACACCCCACATCAAACTCATCTTGGGAGAAGATCCTTCTCCACCTGGTCAACTGGGCCTTTGCTCTCTCTCTCCAAGCCCTTGGCAGGTTTGGGTTCTCCATGCAGAGCTTCTCCCAAATGGTCCTTTCTCCCTCTGTCTTCTCCACATCTGACAAGATAACTGGGGCAGCAGGGCTCACCTGGCCCAGCAACATCCTAGCTGGGATCTCCATGGGGCCATCCGTAATGTTCCTGATAGGGATGAGCTTCGTGTTCGAGTCGAACATACGTTCGACTCGAACATCGGCTGTTCGATCGTTCGACGAAGATCGAACGATTTGGGCCGTTCGCGCCAAATTCGAGTGACGCGAACGGCCCACAATGCACTACGCCATCGCAGTGTCATCCAGGCGCTGTGATTGGCCAAGCATGCACTGTGACCCCGCATGCTTGGCCAATCACAGCGCCGGCAGCGAGGAGAGCAATGATTGGCCACAGGCAGGATGCCTGTGGCCAATTATTGCTGATGGGGTTTAGTACACGCCCCACACTATAAAAGGCCGCCAGCGCGGCGGCCTTGTGTAGTGTGTTCCGGAGCAGGGAAAGAGAAGCATAGGCAGGGACAGTGTCATTTTTTTTCCTTTACTAATCCTGGATTCCTTGTGTTTAGGGACAAATAAGGATAGGTAGGGAGAGTGTCAGTGACAGTGTGCTATTCTGTGCTAATCCTTGTTTGTAGGGACAGAGAGGTACAGTGAGGGAAACTGACAGTGTGCTATTGTGTTCTAAAACTATTTTGCTGAACCATATTTTCAATCCTTGAGTTGAGGGACAGAGAGGTACAGTGAGGGAAAGTGTCAGTGTGCTATTGTGTTCTAAAACTATTTTGCTGAACCATATTTTCAATCCTTGAGTTGAGGGACAGAGAGGTACAGTGAGGGAAAGTGTCAGTGTGCTATTGTGTTCTAAAACTATTTTGCTGAACCATATTTTCAATCCTTGAGTTGAGGGACAGAGAGGTACAGTGAGTGAAACTGACAGTGTGCTATTCTGTTCTAAACCAATTTTGCTGTTCCATATTTTCAATCCTTGAGTTGAGGGACAGAGAGGTACAGTGAGGGAAAGTGTCAGTGTGCTATTGTGTTCTAAAACTATTTTGCTGAACCATATTTTCAATCCTTGAGTTGAGGGACAGAGAGGTACAGTGAGGGAAAGTGTCAGTGTGCTATTGTGTTCTAAAACTATTTTGCTGAACCATATTTTCAATCCTTGAGTTGAGGGACAGAGAGGTACAGTGAGTGAAACTGACAGTGTGCTATTCTGTTCTAAACCAATTTTGCTGTTCCATATTTTCAATCCTTGAGTTGAGGGACAGAGAGGTACAGTGAGGGAAAGTGTCAGTGTGCTATTGTGTTCTAAAACTATTTTGCTGAACCATATTTTCAATCCTTGAGTTGAGGGACAGAGAGGTACAGTGAGGGAAAGTGTCAGTGTGCTATTGTGTTCTAAAACTATTTTGCTGAACCATATTTTCAATCCTTGAGTTGAGGGACAGAGAGGTACAGTGAGGGAAAGTGTCAGTGTGCTATTGTGTTCTAAAACTATTTTGCTGAACCATATTTTCAATCCTTGAGTTGAGGGACAGAGAGGTACAGTGAGTGAAACTGACAGTGTGCTATTCTGTTCTAAACCAATTTTGCTGTTCCATATTTTCAATCCTTGAGTTGATGGACAGAGAGGTACAGTGAGGGAAAGTGTCAGTGTGCTATTGTGTTCTAAAACTATTTTGCTGAACCATATTTTCAATCCTTGAGTTGAGGGACAGAGAGGTACAGTGAGTGAAACTGACAGTGTGCTATTCTGTTCTAAACCAATTTTGCTGTTCCATATTTTCAATCCTTGAGTTGAGGGACAGAGAGGTACAGTGAGGGAAAGTGTCAGTGTGCTATTGTGTTCTAAAACTATTTTGCTGAATCATATTTTCAATCCTTGAGTTGAGGGACAGAGAGGTACAGTGAGGGAAAGTGTCAGTGTGCTATTGTGTTCTAAAACTATTTTGCTGAACCATATTTTCAATCCTTGAGTTGAGGGACAGAGAGGTACAGTGAGGGAAACTGACAGTGTGCTATTCTGTTCTAAACCAATTTTGCTGTTCCATATTTTCAATCCTTGAGTTGAGGGACAGAGAGGTACAGTGAGGGAAACTGACAGTGTGCTATTGTGTTCTAAAACTATTTTGCTGAACCATATTTTCAATCCTTGAGTTGAGGGACAGAGAGGTACAGTGAGGGAAAGTGTCAGTGTGCTATTCTGTTCTAAAACTATTTTGCTGAACCATATTTTCAATCCTTGAGTTGAGGGACAGAGAGGAACAGTGAGTGAAACTGACAGTGTGCTATTCTGTTCTAAATCAATTTTGCTGTTCCATATTTTCAATCCTTGAGTTGAGGGACAGAGAGGTAGAGTGAGGGAAACTGACAGTGTGCTATTCTGTTCTAAAACTATTTTGCTGAACCATATTTTCAATCCTTGAGTTGAGGGACAGAGAGGTACAGTGAGTGAAACTGACAGTGTGCTATTCTGTTCTAAACCAATTTTGCTGTTCCATATTTTCAATCCTTGAGTTGAGGGACAGAGAGGTACAGTGAGGGAAACTGACAGTGTGCTATTGTGTTCTAAAACTATTTTGCTGAACCATATTTTCAATCCTTGAGTTGAGGGACAGAGAGGTACAGTGAGGGAAAGTGTCAGTGTGCTATTCTGTTCTAAACCAATTTTGCTGAACCATATTTTCAATCCTTGAGTTGAGGGACAGAGAGGTACAGTGAGGGAAACTGACAGTGTGCTATTCTGTTCTAAAACTATTTTGCTGAACCATATTTTCAATCCTTGAGTTGAGGGACAGAGAGGTACAGTGAGGGAAAGTGTCAGTGTGCTATTGTGTTCTAAAACTATTTTGCTGAACCATATTTTCAATCCTTGAGTTGAGGGACAGAGAGGTACAGTGAGGGAAACTGACAGTGTGCTATTCTGTTCTAAACCAATTTTGATGAACCATATTTTCAATCCTTGAGTTGAGGGACAGAGAGGTACAGTGAGGGAAACTGACAGTGTGCTATTCTGTTCTAAAACTATTTTGCTGAACCATATTTTCAATCCTTGAGTTGAGGGACAGAGAGGTACAGTGAGGGAAAGTGTCAGTGTGCTATTGTGTTCTAAAACTATTTTGCTGAACCATATTTTCAATCCTTGAGTTGAGGGACAGAGAGGTACAGTGAGTGAAACTGACAGTGTGCTATTCTGTTCTAAATCAATTTTGCTGTTCCATATTTTCAATCCTTGAGTTGAGGGACAGAGAGGTACAGTGAGTGAAACTGACAGTGTGCTATTCTGTTCTAAACCAATTTTGCTGTTCCATATTTTCAATCCTTGAGTTGAGGGACAGAGAGGTACAGTGAGGGAAAGTGTCAGTGTGCTATTGTGTTCTAAAACTATTTTGCTGAACCATATTTTCAATCCTTGAGTTGAGGGACAGAGAGGTACAGTGAGTGAAACTGACTGTCATAGAAATCCTGTCAGCTACAGGATTCCTGGACTTCCTGATTCCGAATCTCGGGCACGTCCACGCGCGCGGGCACGCGCGCGCGCGATGGCGAGCACGTGCGCGCGCACGCGCTTAGCGGGGGCGCGCGCACGCTCCACAAAGCGCGCCAGAAGAGCTATTTAAACATGCCTGTGACAGACAGTCCCTGCTGTCTGCTCTACAGCGTGTAGTACCCAAAGAGACCTGATTCGTGTATTTACCTGTATCCGACCCGGCTTGCCTTGACCCTTCCAGTTTCCTGCCTGCCTCTGACCCCCGGCTTTGTTTGACCAATCTTCTGCCTGATCCTCCAGTACCTTGCCGTCAGCCAATACTACCGACCCGGCTTGTCCGACCAATCTCTCCAGTTGCTGTGTCCTGGTTCCAGTCCAGTCAGCCTCATCAGTTCCAGTCCAGCTGCTTGTTCCTAGTTCCAGTCCAGTTGCTTGTTCCTGGTTCCAGTCCAGTTGCTGTATCCTGGTTCCAGTCCAGCCAGTCTCTTCAGTTCCAGTCCAGTTGCTGTGTTCCTGGTTCCGGTTCAGCCTGCCATACTTCCTGGGTGCCTGGATCCGTCCCAGTCTTCAGACTCTACTCTACCTTGATCCATCCTGCCAGGCACTCGTACCCCTTCTACCTCCGTGCCTCCTGTCTTCAGTACCAGGGGCCGCCGGTGGAAGCCGTAAGAGAGGCCTCCCTCTGCAGATCCGGGCTCGTCACCGTCAGGTACGTGACAGTAGCAGACAGCCATGTCTGAGCCCGGGCAGGGAGCCTCACCTATGGAGGAACTCTGTCGGCACCTGGCAGGTTTGTCTGAAGCAGTCAAGAGTCTTCAACAAGGATACACCCGCTTGGAAGAACAAGTGCGGGTCCTCACCAATCCCTCTGCCATCCAAGAGGGGCCCCACGCCTCTGCTTCCACAGCCGGAACAAGTTCCTCACCCACAGTGGTCATGCTTCCTCCTGAACCTAAGGTTCCTACACCCGAAAGATTTTCCGGGGATCGGAGCAAGTTTAGGGCCTTCCGGAATTCGTGTGAACTGTATTTTGCCCTACAGCCCCGTACCTTTTCTCTAGAGGCCACCAAGGTGGGCTTTGTGGTCTCTTTGCTCGCTGGAGACCCTCAGAGCTGGGCCCACCGTCTCTTTGAACAGAAGGATGTATCACTAAACAACCTCGCTGCTTTTTTCGATGCCCTGGCCCAGCTATACGAAGATCCCCAACTCTCAGTAACCGCAGAAGCCGCCTTGCGTTCCCTTCAACAAGGACGCAGACCAGCGGAGGACTATGTGGCAGAATTCAGGCGGTGGAGTGCGGATACCAATTGGAATGATGCCGCCCTCCGCCATCAGTTTCGCTTAGGACTTTCCGATTCCTTGAAGGACGAGCTAGCTAGAGTTGGTGTACCACAGACACTCAACCTGTTGATCGATCTAACCATCCAGATTGACCGACGTCTGAGGGAACGGAGGGCTGAGAGGACCACTGGCTTCTCCCGCCCAACCTGGATGCTTCCTCGGGCTCCTAGTCACCTGTACTCGGCTCCTGCTACACCTCCAACTCCCACATCTGACACGCCTGAACCAATGCAGCTCGGGCTCCTTCGTCCATCCCTCGCTCCTGAGGAACGCCAGCGCCGCCGAATAAATAATCTGTGCCTGTACTGCGGGGACCCCGGACATTTCGTTAGAACCTGTCCCCTGAAGCTTCGTAAGTTTCTTTCAGTTTCTTCTAACATGACTAACCTACAAGCCAAAACCACATCTCACCTTGCCCTCTCTGTTTCATTACAGCTCCCAGGAAGGACTTTGCAAGTACCCGCCATTATTGATTCCGGAGCATGCAGCTGCTTTATGGACTCAGCCTTTGCCATTAAACACCAAATTCCCCTTCGTACCAAGACCCCCGGACTTCGTGTCCATCTGGCTGATGGTTCCGTCATTAAGTCCGGACCTGTGACCCAGGAGACCACTCCTATACCCGCTACCATCTTTACCACCTCTGGAACCCACCAAGAATGCTTGTGTCTGGACATCATCTCTTCCCCGTTGTTTCCCTTGATCCTTGGTATGCCTTGGTTACAAGCCCACAATCCCACTATCAACTGGACTACGGGAATAGTTGCCTTTCCTTCTTCCTATTGCCAACAGTCCTGTGGCTCATATAAACCTCCTGGGCCGGCCTCGTTACTATGCATTGACACCGAAGATGGCACCCGTCAATCCATCCCAGAAGTTTACCACGACTTTCTTGACGTATTTAGTAAACAAAAGGCAGAGACTCTACCACCCCATCGGGCCTACGATTGCCCCATCGACCTACTTCCTGGAGCAAAGATTCCGTTCGGTAGAGTCTTCCCTTTAATGGAGGTGGAACAAGGGGCTTTAAAAAATTATGTTGATGAGAACTTGCAAAAAGGGTTCATCCGCCCTTCCACATCCCCAGCAGGCGCAGGCATCTTTTTTGTAGAGAAAAAGGACCACACCCTTCGACCTTGTGTGGATTACCGGGAATTGAATAAAATTACAGTAAAAAATCGCTACCCTCTCCCCCGGTACCAGAGTTATTTCAGAGACTAGGTACTGCCACCATCTTTACCAAACTTGACCTCCGCGGAGCCTACAACTTGATCCGTATCAAAGAAGGTGACGAATGGAAGACCGCCTTCCGTACCCGGTATGGACATTTTGAGTACTTGGTAATGCCATTCGGGTTGTGTAACGCCCCTGCCACTTTCCAGTATTTTATCAACGATGTTCTACGGGACTTCCTAGACCTCTTTGTTATTGTTTATCTTGATGATATCTTAATTTTTTCTTCCTCCCTTGATTCTCATCGCAGACATGTCAAAAATGTGTTGGGTCGGCTCCGCCAGCATGGCCTGTATGCGAAGGCCGAAAAATGCGAGTTCGAGCAAGAGAGTATATCATTTCTGGGGTTAATCATTTCCAGCGAGGGCATCAAGATGGATCCTCAAAAGATTACCGCAATCCTGGACTGGCCAGAACCGGTGGACAAGAAGGGAATCCAACGTTTCGTTGGATTCGCCAACTTCTACCGCAAGTTCATCAGGGGGTTTTCAGCTATTATCGCACCCATTACTCAACTCACCAAGCAAAGAACACGTTTTCACTGGTCTCCTGAAGCCCAAGAAGCTTTTGAACGCCTGAAGGCCCTATTTACCTCAGCCTCTATCTTCAAACACCCAGACTCCTCACTACCATTCGTACTTGAGGTAGACGCCTCCGAAATAGCGGTAGGAGCAATACTGTCCCAAAGACAGGGAGTCAAAGCCTTGCTCCACCCAGTAGCCTTCTTCTCCCGCAAGCTTTCTGCAGCAGAGAGGAACTACGACGTGGGGGATCGGGAGCTACTAGCGATCAAGTCTGCACTAGAAGAATGGCGGTACCTGCTGGAGGGCGCGGCTCATCCGATCCTAATATTCACTGACCACAAGAACCTGGAGTACCTGAAAGCCGCGAGAAGATTGAATCCACGGCAAGCCAGATGGGCACTCTTCTTCTCCCGGTTCTCTTTTCATGTTACTTATCGTCCTGGGGCCAAGAATATTAAGCCTGACGCCCTGTCTCGGATGTTCCATAAGTCCAAGGAGACTTCTCCGCCTGATACCATCCTTGCCCCCGGAAATTTCCTTCTTCTACAGGAGAACCTGTTCACTCAAATCAAACAAGCTTCCACCGGGCAGAGACAGTTCTCCGAGCCGGAATTGCAGGTTAAGGATGGACTATTGTGGTACCAAGACAGAATCTACGTACCTGAGAAACTAAGAGTAACCGCATTAGAACTCTGCCACGACCACGCCCTGGCCGGGCATTTTGGCGTTGCCAAGACCACTGACCTGGTACAGCGCACCTTCTGGTGGCCTCGAGTACGTGAAGACTGTAGGAGGTTTGTAGATTCTTGTACAACTTGTACCCGAAACAAGGGTTCCAGATCCAAGGCCTGGGGACTACTAAAACCCTTACCCGTTCCAGATAGGCCCTGGAGAATGTTGTCCATCGACTTCATTGTCGAGTTACCCCCGGCCGAGAACCATTCCACCATCTTCGTTATTGTGGACCGTCTGTCCAAGATGGCACACTTCATCCCTATGAAAGGGACTCCCTCCGCTCCTGAAACCGCACAGGTATTCATCAGAGAAATAGTCAGACTCCACGGGGTACCAGCCAATATTGTTTCCGATCGCGGGGTTCAATTTACCTCTCGATTCTGGAGATCCCTTTGCAAAACTTTGAAAATCGAATTATCGTTTTCCTCTGCTTACCATCCACAGACCAACGGACAGACGGAGAGAACGAATCAGACTCTCGAGCAATACCTGCGATGCTTCTCCTCTTTTGCTCAGGACAACTGGGTTTCCCTACTTCCGTTGGCCGAGTTTGCGTATAACAATTCCATCCACTCCGCTACCTGCCAGACTCCTTTCTTTGCAAACTATGGTTTTCATCCTACTTTTCTGCCTAACTCCCTTCCTGAGTGTCCTGTACCTGCAGTCCAGGAAAAGTTAAATTTTTTCTCGGTCAATAACCAGCTTTTACAAGAGACCATGACCAAGACTCAAGAACGCAACAAGACAATTTATGACAAGAAGAGACGGGGTGAATTAGTGTTGGTACCCGGCGACCAAGTATGGCTATCTACCACAAACCTAAGAATGGCATGCCCTTCTAAAAAACTGGGCCCCAAATTTTTAGGTCCATTCCCTGTTAAGAGGAAAATTAATGAAGTAGCTTATGAATTGGAACTTCCTGACTCTCTTAGAATCCATCCAGTTTTTCATGTCTCTCTCCTAAAACCCACAGTCTCTAATCCGTTTCCAGATCGGAAGCCGGATCACCCTGATCCAATCATTATTGACGGTGAGCAGGAATTCGAAGTAGAAGCTATCATGGACTTCAGGAGAAGAAATAACCAGAACCAATTCCTAATTAAATGGAAGGGCTACGGACCCGAGGAAAACTCATGGGAACCCGAGGAGAATATCCATGCCAGGAGTTTGATACAGGCTTTCAAAAGGACTCACCCTGGAAGGTTCACCCGGCTGGGCATCCGGAGGCTGCCCCTTGGGGGGGGGCAATGTCATAGAAATCCTGTCAGCTACAGGATTCCTGGACTTCCTGATTCCGAATCTCGGGCACGTCCACGTGCGCGGGCACGCGCGCGCGCGATGGCGAGCACGTGCGTGCGCACGCGCTTAGCGGGGGCGCGCGCACGCTCCACAAAGCGCGCCAGAAGAGCTATTTAAACATGCCTGTGACAGACAGTCCCTGCTGTCTGCTCTACAGCGTGTAGTACCCAAAGAGACCTGATTCGTGTATTTACCTGTATCCGACCCGGCTTGCCTTGACCCTTCCAGTTTCCTGCCTGCCTCTGACCCCCGGTTTTGTTTGACCAATCTTCTGCCTGATCCTCCAGTACCTTGCCGTCAGCCAATACTACCGACCCGGCTTGTCCGACCAATCTCTCCAGTTGCTGTGTCCTGGTTCCAGTCCAGTCAGCCTCATCAGTTCCAGTCCAGCTGCTTGTTCCTAGTTCCAGTCCAGTTGCTTGTTCCTGGTTCCAGTCCAGTTGCTGTATCCTGGTTCCAGTCCAGCCAGTCTCTTCAGTTCCAGTCCAGTTGCTGTGTTCCTGGTTCCGGTTCAGCCTGCCATACTTCCTGGGTGCCTGGATCCGTCCCAGTCTTCAGACTCTACTCTACCTTGATCCATCCTGCCAGGCACTCGTACCCCTTCTACCTCCGTGCCTCCTGTCTTCAGTACCAGGGGCCGCCGGTGGAAGCCGTAAGAGAGGCCTCCCTCTGCAGATCCGGGCTCGTCACCGTCAGGTACGTGACACTGACAGTGTGCTATTCTGTTCTAAATCAATTTTGCTATTCCATATTTTCAATCCTTGAGTTGAGGGACAGAGAGGTACAGTGAGGGAAACTGACAGTGTGCTATTGTGTTCTAAAACTATTTTGCTGAACCATATTTTCAATCCTTGAGTTGAGGGACAGAGAGGTACAGTGAGTGAAACTGACAGTGTGCTATTCTGTTCTAAACCAATTTTGCTGTTCCATATTTTCAATCCTTGAGTTGAGGGACAGAGAGGTACAGTGAGGGAAAGTGTCAGTGTGCTATTGTGTTCTAAAACTATTTTGCTGAACCATATTTTCAATCCTTGAGTTGAGGGACAGAGAGGTACAGTGAGTGAAACTGACAGTGTGCTATTCTGTTCTAAATCAATTTTGCTGTTCCATATTTTCAATCCTTGAGTTGAGGGACAGAGAGGTACAGTGGGGGAAACTGACAGTGTGCTATTCTGTTCTAAAACTATTTTGCTGAACCATATTTTCAATCCTTGAGTTGAGGGACAGAGAGGTACAGTGAGTGAAACTGACAGTGTGCTATTCTGTTCTAAACCAATTTTGCTGTTCCATATTTTCAATCCTTGAGTTGAGGGACAGAGAGGTACAGTGAGGGAAAGTGTCAGTGTGCTATTGTGTTCTAAAACTATTTTGCTGAACCATATTTTCAATCCTTGAGTTGAGGGACAGAGAGGTACAGTGAGTGAAACTGACAGTGTGCTATTCTGTTCTAAATCAATTTTGCTGTTCCATATTTTCAATCCTTGAGTTGAGGGACAGAGAGGTACAGTGAGGGAAACTGACAGTGTGCTATTCTGTTCTAAAACTATTTTGCTGAACCATATTTTCAATCCTTGAGTTGAGGGACAGAGAGGTACAGTGAGTGAAACTGACAGTGTGCTATTCTGTTCTAAACCAATTTTGCTGTTCCATATTTTCAATCCTTGAGTTGAGGGACAGAGAAGGACACTCGTAGAAATTATCAGTGTGCTATTCTGTGCTAAATCTTGTTTGTAGGGAGGGACAGAGTAGGACAGTGAGTGAAACTGACAGTGTGCTATTCTGTTCTAAACCAATTTTGCTGTTCCATATTTTCAATCCTTGAGTTGAGGGACAGAGAAGGATAGGCAGGGGACAGTGTCATTGTTGCTAAGCCTCCTGCACAATATACACCTGAAGGTAGCCCTTATTGCTGTTTTTCCCATCTCCCTGCAGGCCATCCATTAAAATGTCGTGAAGGCAACCAAGGAGAGGCAGACAGTCAGGAGGCAAAAAAAGAGGGCAAGCAGGCTCTGTGTCTGGGGGCAACAGTGCTGGTCGTGGACGCGGTGCATTTTCATCAGCACATGGCCATGGGACACGCTTGTCCTTGTTTTCGGCAGCAGGACATGTTGAGCCACATCATGCCGAAGACTTGGTAGAGTGGATGACCAAGCCCACCTCATCCTCCTCATCCTTTCTCACCCAGGCTCAGAGTACTGGCAAAGCAGCTGCCAAAGCGTCCTCTTCTCTGGTATCATTATCTTCATTAGTCAATCCTTCCCTAGACCCACCATGCCCTCCTCCTGAGGAGTCCCCCAAACTGTTTGAGCACAGTGTTGGGTACATGCTCCAGGAGGATGCCCAGCGTTTGGAAGGATCTGATGATGATACCCAGCTAGAGGAAGGCAGCAGCATGAGAGCAGAGAGAGGGGATGCTCAAGAAGGACACCAATCTGGCAGTCATGTTCCAGCAGCTGCAGCATACTGCCAGATTGGCTTCAGTGATGAGGAGGGAGGGGATGATGAGGTCACTGACTCCACGTGGGTGCCTAATAGGAGAGAGGAGGAGGAGGAGGATGAGGAGGAGGCACATCTCCAACGAGGCAGGATGCCCTTGAGTGGCCAGCGTATGGGCAGCACACCGACGGAATCACACCGCAGAGCTCCGCCTGTGCAGGGCGCTGCCTCTGCCCGTCATTCAAAAAGTTCTTTGGTGTGGGCCTTTTTTGAGGCGAGTGCATCAGATCGCACAGCTGCTGTTTGCAACATATGTCTGAAGCGTATATCGCGTGGCCAAAACATCAGCCGCTTGGGCACCACATGCTTGATCAGACATATGTTGACCTGCCATGCAGCTCGTTGGCAAGCCTACCTTAAAGACCCACACCAAAGAACAAAGCTGACCTCTTCTTGCACCGCATCAGCTGGGATCTCCAACCCCACTATAACTTCAGTCCTGTCTGAAACATGCACTGAGAGGAATGAAGGTGTAGAATTAGGTGTGTCACAGCCAAGTACTTGCGAGCACTCTGCTAGCAGTACACCAACGTCCGATTCTAGCAGGCAAATTTCCCTGCCCCAGCTGCTGGACCGTCGAAAGAAGTTCACTCCCAGCCATCCACATGCCCAGCGGTTGAATGGTAGCTTGGCTAAATTGCTAGCGCTTCAACTGCTGCCTTTTCAGTTGGTAGACTCGGCCCCCTTCCGTGAGTTTGTGCAATGTGCGGTTCCTCAGTGGCAGGTTCCCAAACGACACTTTTTCGCACGGAAGGCTATTCCGGCTCTCTACAGGCATGTGGAAGGCAATGTCTTGGCCTCGCTGGACAGGGCGGTCAGCGGTAAGGTGCATATTACCGGCGCTGACTCATGGTCCAGCAGGCATGGACAGGGACGTTACCTTTCTTTCACGGCCCATTGGGTCACTCTTTTGGCAGCTGGGAAGGATGCAGGACAAGGTGCAGTAGTGTTGGAGGTTGTTCCACCGCCACGCCTCCAAAATGCTACTACTGGTTGTGACACACCTCTCTCCTCCACCCCCTCCTCTTCTTCTTCCTCCATGGCCTCTTCCTGTGGTTTGTCCTCGGAACCAGCAGTGCTCCGTAGGCGTTCAAGGGGCTACGCAAGTACGCAGGCAAAAAGATGCCATGCCGTGCTTGCGCTGGTGTGTTTGGGGGACAGGAGCCACACTGGGGCAGAGGTCCTGTCTGCTCTGCAGGGGCAGGCCGAGAGGTGGTTGACGCCACACCAGCTTAAGCCAGGAATGGTGGTTTGCGACAATGGCACCAACCTCCTCTCCGCCCTCCGACAGGGACAACTGACCCATGTGCCCTGTATGGCTCACGTCCTTAACCTGGTGGTGCAGCGGTTCTTGGGCAGGTACCCGGGCTTACAGGATGTCCTGAGGCAGGCCAGGAAAGTCTGTGTGCATTTCCGCAGATCTTATAATGCCAGTGCTCGCCTGGCTGAGCTTCAAAAGGAGTTGAACCTGCCCAAGAACCGCCTTATATGTGACATGCCCACCAGGTGGAACTCAACGTTGGCCATGCTGCAGCGGCTGCACACGCAGCAGAGGGCCATCAATGAGTACCTGTGCGACTACAGCACCAGGACAGGGTCAGGGGAGCTCGGGTTTTTTTCACCACGCCAGTGGGGCATGATCAGGGATGCATGCACTGTCCTGGCACCATTAGAGGAGGCCACGAGGATGGTGAGCAGTGACAGTGCATGCATCAGTGACACTGTACCTCTTGTCCACCTGTTGGAGCACACGCAGCGTGGAATAATGGACAGGGCACTTGAGGCAGAACAGAGGCAGGAAGAGGAGGACTTCCTTGCCTCTCAAGGCCCCCTTTACCCAGACAGTGTTCCTTCTGTCCCACCCATCGCACAGGAAGAGGAGGAGGAGGAGTAGGAGGAGGAGGAGGATTGTGTCAGCATGGAGGTGGAGGCTGGCACTCAGCATCATCAGCAGCAGTCTTTTAGGGATGATTTACAGTCCCAAGAAACCAGTGGACTTGTACGTGGCTGGGAGGAGGTGGCTGCGGATCATGTCATCCTTAGTGACCCAGAGGACTCCGGACTGAATGCCTCAGCTAACCTACGCTGCATGGCCTCCCTGATCCTGCAAAGTCTGCGGAAGGATCCTCGTATTCTTCGGATCAAGGAGAGGGACCATTACTGGCTGGCCACTCTCCTTGATCCACGGTACAAGGGTAAGGTTGCGGACCTTATCGTACCGTCGCAGAGGGAGCAGAGGATGAGACAACTCCGGGAGGCCTTGCAGAAAGGTCTGTGCAATGCGTTCCCAGAGACTGGGAGGTTACAAACTCCTGGTCCTGGACAACGAGTTGCTGAGGCTTCGGGCAGTCAAAGAAGGAGCGGTGGGGAAGGTGGCCGTCTGACCGATGCGTTCAGACAATTCTTTAGTCCGCAGCCCCAAAGTATGATCGGTTCGAGCAACCATCGCCAGCGTCTGATATACATGGTGCAGGAATACCTAGGGGCAAGGTCAGACTTGGTCACCTTCCCCACCGAAAATCCTCTGGCTTACTGGGTCTTGAGGATGGATCACTGGCCAGAGCTTGCACAGTATGCAATTGAGCTACTGGCCTGTCCTGCATCCAGCGTTCTTTCAGAACGCACATTCAGTGCTGCTGGAGGATTTGTCACGGATCACAGGGTGCGCCTGTCCACCGACTCGGTTGATCGACTGACTTTCATCAAGATGAACCAGTCTTGGATCACCACCAGCTACCACACACCAGATGCTGATATAACAGACTAATTGATTTTAAAATGTCACATCCCTTCAAGACTGATGCTGATGCTGAGTGTCTGTGCTGTTATGTTGACTGGCTATCCTCCTCCTCCTCCACAATGATACGATTAACGATGATAGCTTGGAAGATCATTTTGGTTTATGGGTGACGCCACCAGTGGCTAAGGCCCAATTTTTCAGCCCCTGTTTAACAGGGGCGTGTAATTAAAATTTTTGATGCAATACTTTGCAACAGGCCTCATTGCTGTGCTCCAAGTACAGTATCTGTGAGGGGTTGCAGTGTTGTGCCACCAGTGTCTAAGGCCCAATTTTTCAGCCCCTGTTCAACAGGGGCATGCAATTATAATTATTGATCTAATAATTTACAGCAGGGAGCATTGCTGCGCCCACCAAGAGTAACTGTCAGGCCTTACAGTGTTGTGGCACCAGCACCACCATCACCACCACCACCACCACCAAAGGCCCAATTTTTCAGCCCCTGTTCAACAGGGGCATGCAATTATAATTATTGATCTAATAATTCACAGCAGGGAGCATTGCTGCGCCCACCAAGAGTAACTGTCAGGCCTTACAGTGTTGTGGCACCAGCACCACCATCACCACCACCACCACCACCAAAGGCCCAATTTTTCAGCCCCTGTTCAACAGGGGCATGCAATTATAATTATTGATCTAATAATTCACAGCAGGGACCATTGCTGCGCCCACCAAGAGTAACTGTCAGGCCTTACAGTGTTGGGGCACCAGCACCACCATCAAAGGGCCAATTTTTACTACCACTGATCAACAATTATATGTTATTACAATTCCTGATATTATACTTGACAGAAGGGCGTTCCAGCACCCACCAAGATTAACTGTGAGTGCTTTCAGTGTTGTGCCAACACCAACACCTAAGGGGCCAATTTCTGCAGAGTATATACGGAAGGTCCCTACTTTCAAACATCCAACTTACAAACTACTACTACTTGCAAACGGAAGAAGACAACAGGAAGTGAGAGGAAATCTACCCCTTGGAAGGAAAATTCTCTCCTGTAAGAATTAATATGGGAGAAAGGTGTCTCCTCTGTACTGATGCTTTATCACCAATCCTTGTTTCAATAAAAACACCACATTTCAAAAACAGTTGTCATTGGGACGCAAAGTGAGGTGAAATGTTCTGAACAGGGGCACAGACAGCAAAAAAAATGTGACAGGGGTGATAACCGTTCCCTATGTTTTACAAAAAACTAAAAAAAAGGAATTTGCCATGGAGCTCCACTTAAACAATGCAGCTGTTCAAAATTATAAACAGATTCTACATAAGAACAAACCTACAGTCCCTGTCTTGTATGCACCGCCTGTATACGGCTGTTCAGAGTATATAGGTCCTTTTTTATTTTGTGTTGCGGGGTTCCCCTTAATATCCATACAAGACCCAAAGGGGCTGGTAATGGGCTGGGGTAGGGGGGGGGGGGGTTGATGGGGTAGCTATGCCATTTTTCTTAAAGATTTTCATCCATATTACCGGGACCAGACATTGCATTAAAGCCGCAAGCAGTTTTAAATGACTTTTTTCCCTTTAGAAATGTTATTTTGTGCAGGGACAGTTCTAAACACGGGAAACACGTGGCACTTCACAGGCATACTTTAGACACCCCCCAGGTACAATATTTAAAGGAATATTTGACTTTTTTTTTTCACTTTATGCATCATTAAAATGACTGCTCCCGGAAAACGTCCGTTTTTAAAACTTCTTTTTGCATTGATACATGTCCCCTGGTGCAGAAGCCGGGTTCCCAAACTCTGTTTAGGACAATAACATGGATAATAGTCGTTATAATTAGCACTTTAGAATCCGAACGTTCGCATCCATTGTATTTAATAGGGTTCTAATGTTCGCGCGAACTTTCGGTCCGTTCGCGGGTTCTGGTGCGAACCGAACCCGGGGGTGTTCGGCTCATCACTAGTTCCTGACACTCACAGGTACTTTACTGTGTGCTTTCTTCAGGGCCCTCAACGGGACCACTTCTGGGAGTACTTCTAAGCCCGAGTGTTCTTCCCTTGGGTCGGGTTCCAACATGACAAAAGGCCCAGGTTGCTCCCAAGTAAGCTTCACAGTGGCTCTGAGACAGGTTACTTCACTGAGCTGCAATACTATTCCTCTCTTTCCCAGCCTCCAGACTTTCCCTACCCCTCTTCCGGGGCCTCCTGCTCTAGGACCAGTCGCTGGTAAGCTGTCTTCAGCATTTGGTGGATCTTGGTGACTGTGGGATTCTTCCTTCGTGCTAGAGGGGCCAAAAGTCTCCGGACCAGGTCCGTGTTGGTCCCTATTATTAGGGAGCTCTTGTTGGCTCCAGGCGGTCGGGAGCATACCACAGCCAGGGTATCGAACACTTCAGCCTTCCCGGGCCACAGATGGGTCGAAGGTCAATTTTATGGGCAGGTAGCCATCATACGGAAACTTCTGAGTTCCAATTCCCCATATTTCCAAATCTTCAATCCTCTGGATGGGTAGATGACTTAGATGCTTATCATAGAAGTCCCGGTATAATAGGGTCACTTGCGCCCCAGTGTCTAATATGGCTCTTGTGTAGACTCCCTCCACTTGAATAGACACTATGGGGGAGGGGCCTAACAGCTTCTCTGGATATTGCTTCGAAGGGGTCTCTTTCTTTTGACCCTTGCACTTTCCCGTTGGACTTTCTTTCTGCCATTTCTCTTTGGACTTTAGCCTCTCTTGGGCTCGGTATGCATTGATCTCCCTCCTTTTAATGGGTGTACATACCCGCTGAGGGACATTATTCTCTTTTTTTGGTGTACATTCCCGAAGCGCTTCTTCTGGGGGGTTTTGTCCTCTCTTTTTCTGTACTTCTCATTCAGTTTGGAGCTCACTGTGGAAGATGGGCACCCGGTTTACTCCTTCACCGGGGCCCTCTGAAGTTTTCCGCCGGCTTGCGATTATTCAGCTTCTTTTTCTTGGGACTGGAACACACTTTCGCGACATGGCCAACTCCTCCGCAGTTGAAACAAATCGTATCCCCCCAATCTTGTACGGAATCTGGCGCTGAGGCATTTGGGAACAGTTCCTTCTTTGGTCCTTCCCTTTTCTGGTACCCGTAAATCCTTTGCCATCAAAGAGGTTAGCATCTCCAATACCTGGGACATCTGTGACTTCAGGGTGTCCACCTCTAAATCTCTTTCAGGGGTCATGGCCGACCTGACCATAACCACCGGATGGTTGGTTGGTTCGACTGGTTGGCTCCTCCTCTTGTCTTCCAACATAGCCTCTTCTTCTCTGACCACTCGGATTAATTCGGGGTATTCCAGGCTCTTCCCGTCCTGTCGGGTGCGTAGCGCTAATGCGATGGGATCCAGGGTCTGAGCTCCCCTCAATACCTGCTGGAAACGGGCCTCATCCACTCTCCCTGGGTCGATCCCTTTTTTTAGTATAATCTTATGCAGGATCTTATCCAGACGTCTCATGAACTCTGACAGTTTCTCTCCCGTCTTTTGGTAGCAGTGCTCTAGCTGATAAGTGAGCTCAGTTACTTTTTCTGTTCCGCTGAACACATTCTGCAGAATGTCCAGATAATCCTGTGCATCACAGTCTTTCTTGCTCAGCTTAAGGTTGCGTATGGCCTCCAGAGCAGGCCCCTTCAAACTCTCAGTGATTCTTTGTTTTTTTCGGTGTTCTGGGACTTACCATTCCTCTAGGGCCTGGGCAGCACCGTCTAGCCACTCCTCAAATCCCTCTTCTCCTGAAGGTACAGGTTTTCTTCCAGAAAATATCCTGAGTTTTCTGTATCCCGACATCGGGTAATCTGTGGGATCCTTCTTACACTGGGCTACAATCTCCCCTAGGACAGCGCATAGTTCTGCGCTGAGGGTGGTGATCCGGGACTCCCTGTACCCTTCTGCTTTCCTGTTTTAGGGGATGGCGGTGGAGATATTTGTGGGGGTGATGGTTTTGGTGTTTGGAACCATTCTCCCTTGAGTGGCAGCGCATGTATCAAGTTATAGGTCTGATCTCCATTGTTTGTATGTTTGGACTTCTGAAATGCTTGGGTATTTCGTTCTTCCATTCTACTAATGCGTGGGTAAGCGAGGTAGTTGACCTTATGTCCGTCACCCATGCTTTCTGGCATGGCGATAGTGTCATTATCAACTGCTTTATCGCTCCTTGCTGCCAGATCCCCGGGAGTTCAACAACTACTGCCGCGGCTGAATCGGCGCCAGCCACTGTGCACCACTGTTCTACTTCCAGCGGGTCCATGCCGGTACTTTTTGGCGTGTTACTTGCTGTATAAGGATCCCGGACGAAGCCCCCACGTGTAGCGATACCCCCAGTTAAGAGAGCCGCTAGTTTTCTTTTGGTTCGGGCCCTGTATACAGCACCGCCAACCCCCGGCAATCTACTCAACCCTCTAAGGCACAGTTAGTCTAGGGAATGTTTCCTTCATATAATTCTATACCTGGTTATACACAATCTCACAGCAGGATAGGCAACTAATATATGCAATGATAGACACTGATTCAGGAGTGGTAAACTATATCTGATTTACTTAGGTATAAAGGTATAGGTTAAACATAACACATAGAATACATGCAGAGCCCTGCAGCAATAAGCATACTAATCAGTGATAGTGCAAAGTGATCACACGCCACGTGCAGCTATCTTCTCTATGCGCAATGTGGCGCAACAACAAAGTTCTAAACCCCTGGTCAGGCCTGACTCAGATAAAGCTCAGTCTCTGTGAAAACAACTCTTTGCATGCAGATGAACGGTGGTGCACATACAGGAACAGTATTTGTAATCCAATAACGGTTAATAAAGGAGGAACGCTTCACCGGAGACTACACAACTCAGTTCCGCCACTAGTCTCCGGCGGGATAATAACTACAGCACGATGGGCCAAGGCAGTCACTAGGCCTAAACACAGTACAAGATAAATAAGTGAGCAGATGCTCGCTCACCCCTCTGGACGCAATCCTAGTCGGGGCTTCCACCACTGTGTTTCCACACACAGTGTCTGCAACAGTCCGGCTTCTGGTTCAACTGATGTCAGCAACTCAAATCAATCAGGTGCCACCCAGGCTCAGCAGGGTGTGGAAGGCTCTTTGGAAGGTATGCAAGGCCCTGGCCTCAGGCCTTGCACTGCAACAGATCCGCACAGGGAGTCCTATTGATTGCAGCGCAGTGTCCAAAGAGGCCGAGCTTAGCCTCGCCCTTTCCTTTTATAGCCCCACCCATGAGTCTCTGCGGTGGCCAAATGCACCCTGGGTGCCAAACGGGGTTCTGGGTAACGTAGTCCATGGGACCTTAAAGGAGACCCCGCTACATGTATTTTTTACTTTTTGCTATAAAATATATCCAATAAAAAAATATATTTCTTTATAAATTGAGGCCAAAATTTATTCCGCTACACGTCTTTGGTAAAAAAAAAAAATCCCAATAAGTGTTTATTGATTGGGCAAACAAAGGCTTGGGGGGGGGGGGCACACCCTAAAAATGCATCACATTAAAGATGGTGCAGCTATAAGACCATACATACAGAACAAAAGATTACAGCGCACACATACAAGAATGACATTTAAATCCTGCAAGGCTATTTAAACCACCTGAACATAATTCAGCAAATAAGCAAAAATATGGGGATTTGGTCACACCCAGTGGCAGTGTTCATTAGGGGCGCCCGGGCGCCGCCCCCTCTGTCACGCCACCCGCTCTGTGTAGAATGGATAGATTCATTCATAGCTTGAATTTATCCATGGCCGGAATTCCAGCTGCGGGGGGGTGTTTTTTTTTTTAAGCACCTGATTAAAGCCATAGGTACTAATAGGCTTCAAAAAAGGTGGATACGGAGCGCAGAGCATTGCGCTCGCAGTCCACCCAGGTGTGTTGGAAAAGCAAATAAATATTTGCTTTTCTAACACTGAACCACCTCTCAGCCAATCAGGGGGCATGGGTCTAATCATAGGTGTGCGCAGCCTATTGCATTAAGGTGTGCACCCCAAAGCTCAAACACATACTACCAATCACTCACAATGAAAAGGACGGGGCCGGTAAGTTACATATTTACCAGCCTCTTCCCCCACTCATCCTAAAACATCCCTGCAAGATAGGATAAGTGCCGGGCAGTCAGCGAGCAAGTGGGCGGGGGGGGGGCACAGTGGCTGCATTTGAGGGGCACAGTGGTGGCATTTGACAGGCACAGTGGATTGATGGGGCACAGTGGCTGTATTTGAGGGGCACAAGTGGCGGCATATGATATGCACAGTGGAGGCATTTGATGGGCACAGTGGCTGCATTTGATGGGGCACAAGTGGCTGCATTTGATGGGCACAGTGGCTGAATTTGATGGGCACAGTGGCTGAATTTAATGGGGTACAGTTGGCTGCATATCATGAGCACAGTGGCGGCATTTGATGGGCACAGTGGTTGCATTTGATGGGGCACAGTTGGCTGCATATGATGGGCACAGTGGTGGCATTTTATGGGTACAGTGGCTGCATTTGATGGGCACAGTGGCTGAGGTTGAAGGGGTGGGGTGTCAGCCTGTCAGTGCTCAGACCATATGCCACACACTGTATCAAATTGGTCTGCATGGCTGTCGTCCCAGAAGGAAGCCTCTTCTAAAGGTGATGCACAAGAAAGCCGCAAACAGTTTGCTGAAGACAAGCAGACTAAGGACATAGATTACTGGAACCATGCCCTGTGGTCTGATGAGACCAAGATAAACTTATTTGGTGTCAGATGGTGTCAGGCGTGTGTGGCGGCAACCAGGTGAGGAGAACAAAGACAAGTGTGTCTTCCCTACAGTCAGGCATGGTGGTGGGAGTGTCATGGTCTGGGGCTGCATGAGTGCTGCCGGCACTGGGGAGCTACAATTCATTGAGGGAACCATGAATGCCAACATGTACTGTGATATACTGAAGCAGAGCATGATCCCCTCCCTTCAGAGACTGGGCCGCAGGGCAGTATTCCAACATGATAACGACTCCAAACACACCTCCAAGACCACCACTGCCTTGCTAAAGAAGCTGAGGGTGAAGGGGATGGACTGGCCAAGCATGTCTCCAGACCTAAACCCTATTGAGCATCTGTGGGACATCCTCAAATGGAAGGTGGAGGAGCGCAAGGTCTCTAACATCCATCAGCTCCGTGATGTCGTCATGGAGGAGGGGAAGAGGACTCAAGTGGCAACCTGTGAAGCTCTGGTGACCTCCATGCCCAAGAGGGTTAAGGCAGTGCTGGAAAATAATGGTGTCCACACAAAATATTGACACTTTGGGCCCAATTTGGACATTTTCACTTAGGGGTGTACTCAGAGGCGGCTCTGGGCTTTGTGAGGTCTTAGGCAAAACTCGACATGGGGCCCGACTCTCGCCCATGATGGGAAAAATAATTCAAGGACAAGAGCCTCTTCCCCACAACCCTGGCCGGTGGTTGCAGGGGTCTGCGGGCAGGGGGCTTATCAGAATCTGGAAGCCCCCCCAGATCCTGTTCCCTTGTGACATCATTGACTGAGGGCATGCTGGGCCATTGACGTCACAAGGGGTGGTGTCACCGATATTCACTGGTTGTTAGGGACGCTGGCGGCCCCGCTCCTGAGTCAGGGCTCTTAACGCTGCCTGAGCACAGCAGCGTTAAGGTCCCCTGTCCCTCAAAACTGGAGTAATGCATTGGGTAATTTAGGCGGCCGCGAGGCCCCTGTAAGTGCGAGACCTTAGGCGACCGCCTAATTAAAGAGTCGCCTCTGGGTGTACTCACTTTTGTTGCCAGCGGTTTAGACATTATTGGCTGTGTGTTGAGTTATTTTGAGGGGACAGCAAATTTACACCGTTATACAAGCTGTACACTCACTACTTTACATTGTAGCAAAGTGTCATTTCTGCAGTGTTGTCACATGAAAAGATAGAAGAAAATATTTACAAAAATGTGAGGGGTGTACTCACTTTTGTGAGATACTGTATATACAGGTCCTTCTCAAAAAATTAGCATATTGTGATAAAGTTCATTATTTTCTGTAATGTACTGATAAACATTAGACTTTCATATATTTTAGATTCATTACACACAACTGAAGTAGTTCAAGCCTTTTCTTGTTTTAATATTGATGATTTTGGCATACAGCTCATGACAACCCAAAATTCCTATCTCAAAAAATTAGCATATCATGAAAAGGTTCTCTAAACGAGCTATTAACCTAATCATCTGAATCAACTAATTAACTCTAAACACCTGCAAAAGATTCCTGAGGCTTTTAAAAACTCCCAGCCTGGTTCATTACTCAAAACCGCAATCATGGGTAAGACTGCCGACCTGACTGCTGTCCAGAAGGCCATCATTGACACCCTCAAGCAAGAGGGTAAGACACAGAAAGAAATTTCTGAACGAATAGGCTGTTCCCAGAGTGCTGTATCAAGGCACCTCAGTGGGAAGTCTGTGGGAAGGAAAAAGTGTAGCAGAAAACGCTGCACAACGAGAAGAGGTGACCGGACCCTGAAGAAGATTGTGGAGAAGGACCGATTCCAGACTTCGGAGGACCTGCGGAAGCAGTGGACTGAGTCTGGAGTAGAAACATCCAGAGCCACCGTGAACAGGCGTGTGCAGGAAATGGGCTACAGGTGCCGCATTCCCCAGAAGCGCCTGACCTGGCCTACAGAGAAGCAGCACTGGACTGTTGCTCAGTGGTCCAAAGTACTTTTTTCGGATGAAAGCAAATTTTGCATGTCATTCGGAAATCAAGGTGCCAGAGTCTGGAGGAAGACTGGGGAGAGGGAAATGCCAAAATGCCTGAAGTCCAGTGTCAAGTACCCACAGTCAGTGATGGTCTGGGGTGCCATGTCAGCTGCTGGTGTTGGTCCACTGTGTTTTATCAAGGGCAGGGTCAATGCAGCTAGCTATCAGGAGATTTTGGAGCACTTCATGCTTCCATCTGCTGAAAAGCTTTATGGAGATGAAGATTTCATTTTTCAGCACGACCTGGCACCTGCTCACAGTGCCAAAACCACTGGTAAATGGTTTACTGACCATGGTATTACTGTGCTCAATTGGCCTGCCAACTCTCCTGACCTGAACCCCATAGAGAATCTGTGGGATATTTGGAAGAGAAAGTTGAGAGATGCAAGACCCAACACTCTGGATGAGCTTAAGGCCGCTATCGAAGCATCCTGGGCCTCCATAACACCTCAGCAGTGCCACAGGCTGGTTGCCTCCATGCCACGCCGCATTGAAGCAGTCATTTCTGCAAAAGGATTCCCGACCAAGTATTGAGTGCATAACTGAACATAATTATTTGAAGGTTGACTTTTTTTGTATTAAAAACACTTTTCTTTTACTGGTCGGATGAAATATGCTAATTTTTTGAGATAGGATTTTTGGGTTTTCATGAGCTGTATGCCAAAATCATCAATATTAAAACAAGAAAAGGCTTGAACTACTTCAGTTGTGTGTAATGAATCTAAAATATATGAAAGTCTAATGTTTATCAGTACATTACAGAAAATAATGAACTTTATCACAATATGCTAATTTTTTGAGAAGGACCTGTATATATATATATATTTTATATATATACTGTATATATAGAGTATGTAATATCCTCCTATCCTTCCATTCCTCATGTTATTAGACATTCCTGGTAATTCACGCTTCTCTTCTATTATTTGCATACCTTTTATGGTAACAGGTGACATGCAAATCTCAGCTCTCAGTACCCGCCAATACAATTGTTACATGTGTTTACTGACACACAGAAAATATTTAGTCATTGTGTGAAAAGCACCGTATCTCACAGATCCATGGACACGTAGACATATAATCATACTTTATAACCAAATTATAGACAGGAGGCAATAACAAACACAAAGAGCAAAATGCAGCCAAGGAAACATCAGATTCCAGCAGTAAGTTTACATTCTACATACATAATTGGTCGGTTTAGTAAGACAACACAAAGTACAACAGAAAAGGAGATTGCATACATTATAATATCACTACGTGGCCAATTTAGACAATTGTACTTTTCCAACTTTGCAGTAACAGCTTGGTGACGGTCCATAGGTGTGCAGCCCAAAGCTCAAACACAAAGCAACAGAGGCAATGGCTAGGGGTGTACACGGGGGTACAGTCCTCGGGGGGAAAAAGTGTGGGAACTCACCCAAGATTATGACCCCCGCCCCCCAACAGTAGTATCCTAATCTGTTCCTTCACTTCCCACAGCAGAGTCCTCCTATGCCCACCTTCATATACTATACCCCCCCCCCCCCCAGGGCAGCCATCAGAAATTTTGGGCCCCCTTATACAGCTTTAAATCTGGCCCGCCCCAACATTCCCCAGGGCCCGCCCCCTGGCCGTTCCACCAAATCCGCCCACTGCCCATACCACTGAGTTCTTTGGTGCGCCCACTTTTATTTTAACACGCTTACACTACAGCTTAATATATGAAAATGAACCCAATCCACCAAAGAGATGGCCCCATATATTTAGCAAAGAGACAGACCAATCCAGCAAAGAGACATCCCAATTCAGCAAAGAGAGAGCCCCATATATTTAGCAAAGAGTCAGACCAATCCAGCAAAGAGACATGCCAATTCAGCAAAGAGAGAGCCCCATATATTTGGCAAAGAGACATCCCAATTCAGCAAAGAGAGAGCCCCCTATATTTAGCAAAGAGTCAGACCAATCCAGCAAAGAGACATCCCAATTCAGCAAAGAGAGAGCCCCATATATTTGCCAAAGAGACAGACCAATCCAACAAAGAGACATCCCAATTCAGGAAAGAGAGAGACCCATATATTTAGCAAAGAGACACACCAATCCAGCAAAGAGACATCCCAATTCAGCAAAGAGAGAGAGAGCCCCATAAGCGCATCGCTCACTCTGAGGCCACCTTTCTTTAGCAATTGCTAGTTACTACAGCAGCAACAACAACTCAGTCTCTTTGGTTGGGGCCTGGGTGGCCGGGGCCCCTCGGGACACCAGGGCCCCCTACATTAGGGTGACCAGACATCCCCGGTTTCAGGGGACAGTCCCCAGATTGAGGACACTGTCCCCGGACCAAGTCTGTCCCCAGTTTTGCCCCCGCATTGGATTTGAACAGGGGCTGGGGCAATTTCAAAGACAGTCAGTGCAGAATAAAAAAAAATTAAAAAAAATAGAGAATTACACCCCCCTCCGCCGCTCCTACTAGCTTAGGGGGGTGTATTTTTTTCCATTATCTGTGCCCCTTTCTGATGATCATGTTGCTGGTCGGAGCGGAGGGAATATTTCTTCAGTTTCGGGTGCAGGCCCATCCAGCTCCGCTCACATGTTCTTCTGCCTTGGCTCAAGTCTAGGCCAGCCGCCTGCCTGCTTATCTCCTTGTCTTCCCTGGTGGAGTGATCTTCCTCCGCTCCCCACCCAGTAGTAGCCGGGGCCCGGAGAGTAAGACTTGACAGGCTGTGAGGCGGACGGCAACGGGCTGAGAGTCACTGATCGCCATTACTAGTGTAGCGGCCTCACCTCTCTCCCTTGCTTTATCGGTTATATGGCTGTTGTCTAGGGGTACCTGGGAGAGAGAGATAAACACACCACGGTCCATGTCCTCCATAACTGGGAGGTGAAGGCCAGAGATTGGGCTTTTGTGTAGGTGTCCTAGAGTCAAGTCCAGTCCTTCGTCCCTGACTCCTTTGCTTTAGTAACCCAAGTTCCACACAGTGAATAGGTACAACTCAGTTTTATTCTTCTTGCCAAGCAATAAAACAATCTTTCTCCTTTGAAAAATGGGGAACAGATCGAGGCACAATCCTTTCCCTTCTTGCTGCTGCCCACTGTGCTGTCACCAGTGGTGAATAGTCACTGCCACTGACTAGGTGATATAGAACGTGAATTACCTTCGCTCACTTTGCCCCTGTCAGAGGAAGAAATCCGTCCAAGGGAGAAATGGAGGCCTCTCCGTCACCAGCGATGCTGCGCCGGACTCTTCAGAGAAGTTACTGCGCACCAGTCCTCACAAACTCAGACATGGGCACCCAAGGAGTTAGGCCCCCCTCTGATTCCTCCACCCTCGCGGAACTCAGTCGAAGGTACTGAGCCCCAGGCCTCCGCCATAGTACCTCACCCCAGGCTAAAGGTGCCTGAGATGGACTCCATCCCTGCTCCAGCTAGGCCAAGGGCGCCTAGGCCTGGAACACCGGAACGCCAGCACCCAAGCTAAAGGTGCCTGGGTTGCGGCCGCATCCTCCAACTCTCTCCTCCAAAACAGGGCGTCCGCCCCTTTTATGACCTCTCCCTTTGCGCCACAGCGGGTTCCCCGCCCCGCTGTACCAGCTCCAGGGGAGGACAAAAAGGCACGGTTTGCGGTGTGAGTTCAACTCCGGCCCCAGGCAACAGCGCCACCCAGGGACCCCAAGGAACCTCACACCACCAGAGTCCTCACATAATTCAAATACCCGCTACACTCTCCCCCTGGTGATTTGACACTGGTCCCCAGTGTCTGGTACAAACTCACACCCCACGAAGAGTGGTGTCATAAGTTCAGCCCAGAAACCAACTACACAATTTAGCCCTGAATTGTGCCAAGACCTGTATGGGGAAGGAAAAACTTAAAACAATACAACTATAAAACTTTTCAATAAAACACTTTAAATATCCCACACATTTACATTCCTCCCTCCAGCTATTTTGACAGACGAGTCTCCTGCAGAGGGAAAGGAAAGAAACATACATCCTACCAACATGTGTGTTTGCTTGGAATGAATGGGTCTATCCTAGAAGAAACCCATTCACTCCAATAAGTGCTGCATAATGTAAAAAAAAAAAAAAAACAATCATTGCGCAACACTGCCACCTGGTGACAGTGCCACGGTCAAGACACTCATCACTCCCAGATGAACTTTCCTCTTGAACATTTTCTCTGTGACCCTACACTATCTAAAACCCAAAGTCACTGATTTCTTTTGAGTGCCAGGAGAAGGAGGGAGAACAAACAAAAACACAGCTCCCATATCTCCAGCGAGTAGAATTGCCCAAATACAAAAAAAACTAGGGCACAGTCCCTGTGTTCAAGAAAAGGCACTCCGGAAAGTTCAGCCAGGAATAGAAAAGAAAAGCACACGGGAGTCTCTTTTTCCCTTACAGGTAAAACCTTTAATGAGGCAATGATATAGACTTCAAATGATCATCAAAAGCCTCCACATGGTACTCAATACTTTTTCTTCCTTGCGGCAGATCACCACTTTGTCCGCATGAATGTGTCTTCCCAACATCCATTTAGCTTTACAGTCCTGAAACTTCTTGGTGACCGTTGGTGAACAAGAAAGGTACTGCCGTGCTTGCTGTACTTTCAGTTTGTCCCACACAAAGGTATCATACCATCTTTGCCGAAAGACCTCCACCTCATAGAGCAGTTCCCGAGGCAGATACGGGTATTCCCACCCATATTCATGAGCAACCTTCTGGCCAAAGAGACGCCGCAGCCTTGACAAAGGTGGCATAGTAGCTCGGTCTCCCTCTCCGGGTGGAACAATCGCTTCTGGGTGGCGAGGTGCGTTCACCACCTCGGTGGACCTGGGCCTAGGAGCCCGCAGTGATTGACGTTGCACTCCCGCAACAGGAGCAGGTGAAATGGATGTTGAATCCAGAAGAGAAACTTCAGACAAAGGACCAGCTTCATCCCCTGGCGCCGGGGCCTCTACCCGGGGTGTACTTTCTCCAGTAGACATGGGCAGGTCCCTCGTAACACGGGCCAAGGGTAGCTTCATCTTGCCCCATCCCTTCTGTTGGAAGATTTCGTCTATCTCCTCATCATCGCCATTGTCAGACAATGAATCCAGGTCAGAGGTGTCGTAGCACTCAGCGGGCAGATAATTCCCAGTCACGGAACTATCCCCCTTGACAGCCTCTACCAACTGTGGGCTACCGCCACTTTCTACCACACAGGCAATCCCAACCCCTGGCTCACCTGGGCCTTTAAACGAGCAGGGATGTCCAGGACGTTGTCTACCGAATCCATCCAGGTCAGGCAAGCAGTGGGGCGAAGCTCTTCCACGACCACACGAGGCCATCACTAGGCCGACTTTTCTCTTCGGTGGCCGGATCAGGGAGCTGCTGGTGACCAAGGCAGCATCCTCGGATTTTTCTATTTTCACTTCCGCTTGGGCAGTCCCTTCACCCGGATCAGTGCGCACGGGGAACGCACCATCATCGATCTCTCCCTCTGGAGTGGCAGTCCCTGTGAGGTAGTTGAGGTGGAAAGCCCAAGGCTTTTCTGTGGATGGTTCCACCTTGAAGAGGAATTCTTTGCAGACCTCACAAACATCCCTTGTAATAGAAAAAAGCATGACAGGCCCTCTTAAATATGAGATCCGGGGTCAAAAAGACGTCAGATCTTTTACACATAAAAAAACGTTGTCATTTGACACTATGACAAAAAAAAAAAATGGCCCTTTAAGAGGTATGGACGGAAGTGAGGTTATGACGTTGCTTCCGCCCTGCTATGGTATGGAGATGGGTGGGGGCCATCTTCCCCTCACTCGTATCCATACCAAGCAGGAGACAGGACCCGATCGCCTTCACCGCTACCGACGGCTCCAGTAAGCGGCAGAGGGCACGGGAGAGCGGCCGGAGGGGGGGACCCTCTCCCACCGCCGATAAGGGTGATCTTACGGTGAATCCGCCGCAGAGACCACCATTATCGTTAACCAGACCGCCGCCTGAAGAGATGGATACCTGGGTTATGGCAGCACCTGCTGCCATAACCGAGATATCCCTCTTCAAAGTGCCGACGTATATAGTCGTGCGGCGGTCCGGAAGTGGTTAATTATGTTTCTGGTTACAGTTTGTATTGTTATTGTAAAGCCCCGCACACACGGTCTGACTTTTTGCCAACAAACTTCATTTTGAGCAAGTTTGCCAAAAAATCCTACCGTGTGTACGCTCCATCGGACAAACTTTTTTGGTTTTCATCGGACAAATGTTCGGTCTGCAAACAGACAAACTTTTGGCCAACAAAAGTCCAAAGGAGCAAAGTCCGACCGTGTGTACAGAAAACCATCGGACTTTTGTCCGATGGACAAAACAAATAATGTTAAAATCAACCAACAATAGCAGAAGTTGACCAAAGGGTGGCGGTAAAGAGCAGAAAAGAGCAGAAAAAACACGTGATGTTGGAAAAAGTTTTGGGAAAGTTTGCAGAAAAGTCCTGTGGTGTGTATGCTATGGGTGTGCCCGGCCAACTCCGTTCGGACACAAATCCACGGAAAAGTCCGATGGAAGTCCGACCGTGTGTATGGGGCTTTAGGGTAATATGATCAGGAGGGAATTGTTCTCCTGTGGGGTATATATTCTGTGTGAGTTTGTTCAATAAGAGTTCCAGTTTTGCAGCTGAGCTAGTCCCATCTAGTTCTTGGTTGCAATATGCGGCTATATTATCTGATATCTATGTTCAGACTGGAGGAAGCAGTATACCGACGGAAGCACTCAAACTGAGTGTGGGATGGTTCCGTCACACTGTCATTCACGGCACAGGATTCTGAAGGTACGGCACGGCAACAATAGACCTCCCCTGCAAAAAATACGATTCCCTCCAGCAAAAATTGATTCTTCAGCAGCCAGCATCAAAGACCCCTTCCTCAATACTAGATCCCTCCCAGCATCGATTGACCCCCTACAACATAAGGCCCACCCCAGCAACAAAATATACCCTACCAGCAACAATAGACCTCCCCTGCAAAAATAGATCCCCTCCAGCAACAATGGATTCCCCAGCAGCCAGCATCAATAGACCCTCCAGCAGCCAGCAACATTAGACCCCTCCCTCAACAGTAGATCCCTTTCAGCAATGATTGACTCTCCAGCAACATTATGCCCACCCCCAGCAACAATAGATCCCCTCCAGCAACAATAGATTTCCCCAGCAGCCATTATCAATAGACCCTCTAGCACCCCCCAGCATCCCTTGGCATTACATACATTCAGTGCTGGAGGTGCGGGAACTGCGCTCCCCCGCATTCCTGCTGAAAAGAAGCCCTGCATAGGAGTAAATGTGCAGCTGTTCAGAGCAATTTACTCTATAATGGTAAATCCGGACCCGATTATACGTTTTATACTTAATTTCCCAATAACGAAGGCATGCATGAACAGCACCCGCCTTCCACACCCAGACCTTGTCAGTTTAGATATCGTCCGGTTTGATGGAAAATCCACTCACATGACATTTCTCTGTAGCCAATTACTGTGAGATTTATTCTCTGTCCCTAAGTGTTTGGCCAAGATAACAGATGTGGATTGGTCAAATATGGCCACATGCACCATGAAGTGCCAACAGTATATAGAAGAATGTGCAAAGTTCATCTAATACTCTCCGGTGTGAACGCGTTTCCTTGTATTCCTAATACATTGACGCCCATTGCAAAAATAAATCACATACTGTACACTATATTACCAAAAGTATTGGGACGCCTGCCTTTACACACGCATGAACTTTAATGGCATCCCAGTCTTAGTCCATAGGATTCAATATGGAGTTGGCCCACCCTTTGCAGCTATAACAGCTTCACCTCTTCTGGGAAGGCTGTCCACAAGGTTTAGGAGTGTGACCTTGTGTGAACTTGACCTACCTGCACAGAGAACCTGATAGAACACCTTTGGGATGAATTCGAGCGGAGACTGTGAGCCAGGCCTTCTCGTCCAACATCAGTGCCTGACCTCACAAATGCTCTTCTGGAAGAATGGTCAAACATTCCCATAGACACCCTCCTAAACCTTGTGGACGGCCTTCCCAGAAGAGTTGAAGCTGTTATAGCAGCAAAGGGCGGGGCCAACTCAATATTGAACAGCAGCGTCCTGTCCATACGGGGCACAGGGGCGCCGCCCCCCTACTCCATGCGCCTGGATTCTTTTGCAGGTAGGTGTCACATAATGGGCTAGTATGCGATGCATACTAGCCCATTATGCTTTTCATTTGCAGGCTTTGCAGCGAGCAAAAGAGGAAGTAAAACCCATCAGGGTTTACTTCCTCTTTAACCCTCTTGGGCATGGAGGTCACCAGAGCTTCACAGGTTGCCACTGGAGTCCTCTTCCCCTCCTCCATGACGACATCACGGAGCTGGTGGATGTTGGAGACCTTGCGCTCCTCCACCTTCCGTTTGAGGAGCCCCACAGATTCTCAATAGGGTTTAGGTCTGGAGACATGCTTGGCCAGTCCATCGCCTTTACCCTCAGCTTCTTTAGCAAAGCAGTGGTGGTCTTGGAGGTGTGTTTGGGGTCGTTATCATGTTGGAATACTACCCTGCGGTCCAGTCTCTGAAGGGAGGGGATCATGCTCTGCTTCAGTATGTCACAGTACATGTTGGCATTCATGGTTCCCTCAATGATCTGTAGCCCCCCAGTGCCGGCAGTACTCATGCAGCCCCAGACCATGACACTCCCCCCACCATGCTTGACTGTAGGGAAGACACACTTGTCTTTGTTCTCCTCACCTGGTTGCCGCCACACACGCCTGACACCATCTGACACCAAATAAGTTTATCTTGGTCTCATCAGACCACAGGAGATGGTTCCAGTAACCCATGTCCTTAGTCTGCTTGTCTTCAGCAAACTGTTTGCGGGATTTCTTGTGCATCATCTTTAGAAGAGGCTTCCTTCTGGGACGACAGCCATGCAGACCAATTTGATGCAGTGTGCGGCGTATGGTCTGAGCACTGACAGGCTGACCCCCCCACCCCTTCAACCTCTGCAGCAATGCTGGCAGCACTCATACGTCTATTTCCTAAAGACACCCTCTGGATATGACGCTGAGCACGTGACCTCAACTTCTTTGGCCAACCATGGTGAGGCCTGTTCTGAGGGGAACCTGTCCTGTTATACCGCTGTATGGTCTTGGCCACCGTGCTGCAGCTCAGTTTCAGGGTCTTGGCAATCTTCTTATAGCCTCCGCCATCTTTATGTAGAGCAACAATTCTTATTTTTTTCAGATCCTCAGAGAGTTCTTTGCCATGAGGTGCCATGTTGTACCTCCAGTGACCAGCATGAGAGAGTGAGAGCGATAACACCAAATTTAACACACCTGAGACCAGAGCTGTATCCTGGCTTAGGCCAACAAGGCCCAGGCCTAGGGCAGCACTTTGCAGGGAGGCAGCACGGAAAGAGTCCCCGCCAGCTTCTTATGGGGCAGACTGGGCTGAGAGACAAATTAGTCTAGCGCCCCCCATAAAGTGGCTGCACTGCTTCCTGTATGCGGGCGGCCGGCATTCCACAACTGTGGGGGGGGGGGGGGGCGCTGCTTTTCATTTTGAGTGTCCTATCATCCTGGACCATAAACCTTCCACACTGTGCTATATGTTTTTTGCTACACCATTGGAATGGTTATATCTTCTTAGTCCTCTCCATAAAATTATCAGAAATTTGTGCTTAAAGTAGAACTATAGGCAACACTTTTTTTTTTTTTTTTCAGTTTGGATAGAGTAAGGGAGGGTTAGAGCCCCTGTCAGTTTATTTTTTACCATCCCTGTCCCATTGCAGAGCTTTCCCTTCACTTCCTGCCCCATAGCCAAACAGGAAGTGAGAGGAAATCTATACAAATTAAGGAAATTCATTGCCCCCCCCCCCCCCCAGGCCCTCAGAACTAGTATCCCCATTCGAAAATTTCAGGGTGGGTCTTAAACAGCAAGAGGTGTGGCCTTGACCAAAAGCTGTTGGTCATATTTAAATTAGCGGGTTCACGAGTTTAGTCAGGCCTAGGGCAGCACAAAACCTAAATACACTACTGCCTGAGACCTTGTAACACTAACGAGTCACATGACACCGGGGAGGGAAAATGGCTAATTGGGCCCAATTTCGACATTTTCACTTAGGGGTGTACTCACTTTTGTTGCCAGCGGTTTAGACATTAATGGCTGTGTGGTGAGTTATTTTGAGGGGACAGCAAATTTACACCGTTATACAAGCTGTACCCTCCCTTCAGAGACTGGGCCGCAGGGTAGTATTCCAACAGGATAACCACCCCAAGCCCACCTCCAAGACCACCACTGCCTTGCTAAAGAAGCTGAGGGTAAAGGGGATGGACTGGCCAAACATATCTCTAGACCTAAACCCTATTGAGTGTAGCGATACCCTCAGCTTAAGAGGGCTGCTTGTTTGTTTGGGCCCCTGTAATGCACCGCTACCAACCCCTGGCAATCGGCTCTGACTTCTCTCGTGACACAGTTAGAAAAGAGGGAAAGTAGTGGTATAACTGTACTATCTCTATACATATATATTACACAGTACAACCCCCTCTGTATACCAGCACAATAATGGACACTCACAACCAAGTTACTTAACTATAACGGTTTACTGTAAGCAACAATATAAAAGAGTAATTTGAGTACAATACAGTGGTGGTGCGTCCATAGAGGGCGCCAGAGCGCCGCCCCCTCTCGCTCCCGCACCGCCACTGAAAGACAATACACAGATTCATGCATTGCATGAATCTGTGTATTGTCACCGCTGCCGCGCTGCCCACTATTCATATGGCCGGCCTCCTGGTGAGCGCCGGCCATATATATTAGAGCGGTGGCTGGCGGTAGGTGTGACTTGGAAGTTTTTATCAGAGCCAGTGGCTCTGATAGGCTTTCCGAATACAGCTCTCACGCTGTATTCAGCTTCCAAAAACTCCTCCCAGGTACACACGGGGGTGCGTTCCTTGGAGAAGACTGTGGGAGTTTCAGCCAATCAGGTTCACCGGATCTGGTTACCGATAACCTGATTGGCTGAAGCGACATCGAGGGCGGGAGAACACATCGAGGACGGCGCGGACCGAGGAAGGTAAGTGCAGGGCTGGGGGGGGGGGGGGACAGGCTGCATTTGGGGGGAACTGGCTGTATATGGGGGACAAACTGGCTGCATTTGGGGGAACTGGCTGTATATGGGGGACAAACTAGCTGCATTTGGGGGGAACTGGCTGTATATGGGGGACAAACTGGCTGAATATGGAGGCACACTGGCTGTATATATGGGGACAAACTGGCAGTATATGGGGGCACACTGGCTGTATATGGGGGCACACTGGCTATATATATGGGGGCACACTGGCTATATATATGGGGACAAACTGGCTGTATATGGGGGCACACTGGCTGTATATGGGGGCACACTGGCTGTATATGGGGGGCACACTGGCTGTATATGGAAACAAACTGGCTGTATTTGAGGGGGCAAACTGGTGGCGTTTGGGCACAGTGTCTGCGTTTAATGGGCACAGTGGCGGCAATTGTTTTTTTTTTTTCAGTTTGTTTGCGCCCCCCCCAAAAATTTTGAGCACCAGCCGCCACTGGTACAATATCTTATGCAGATCCCTGCAATAAAGGTGTACACATTATATGCATATGACATTTAGTTAGGCAATAAAAATGGTATTAACCCCGCTGCAGCTATCCTCCCTCGTGGGCAAAGAAATGGCGCCCAGCAATGTCCTAACTACCCAGTCAGGCCTGACTATAACTGTGGGTGTAGTTGGGTGAGGAATCTTCGCTAGCAACTGTCGGTGGTGCACATAGAGAAACAAATTGTAATCCAATAAGGGGGGTTTGTGAATAACCACTAACTTGGCAAACTGGAGAGACTATCAGTTCAGGACAACAGTCTCTCCAAAGTATAACTATGTTCAATAGTAGGCCTAGGTAAAGTTATTGATTTAAAGTGGAGCTCCACCCTAAATAGCAACTTTTGCTATTTGGAACCCTCCCCCCCTCCGGTGTCACAATTGACACCTTTCAGGGGGGTGAAGATACCTGTCTAAGACAGGTATTTTCACCCACATCCGGGAGTCCTCTCTCCGGGAATCTGCGGGAGTTACGTCACTTCCCGCAGACTTCCCTTGGTGTTCTGGGAGACACTCGGCTCCCAGAACACAGGAGCACCAATCAGAACGGCGCAGTAGGGAACCGGGCATGAAGCCGCAGGGCTTCACTTCCTGGTTCCCTCAGCGAGGATGGCGGAGGGAGCAGCAGAGTGACGAGCGATTGCTCGTCCTCTGCTGCGGACGTCGCTGGACTCCAGGACAGGTAAGTGTCCAAATATTAAAAGCCAGCAGCTGCTGTAGCTGTAGCTGTAGCTGCTGGCTTTTAATATTTTTTTTTCCGGCGGAGCTCCGCTTTAAGGTTCCGAGCTGGCGCTCTCTCACCCAAACCGGACCGTCTCCTGTCTGGTTCCTCCGCTGCTGTGAGTGGCGTCACAGTGGCCCGCGATGCACCGAGTCTTTGGTCCTTCAGAAGATGATGGCACCTCAGGTGGATCGGATGCTCTGCAGACTCCCCAGAAGAACGGAAGCTCTCTGGAACAGGAACGCGAGACCCAGGCTTCAGGCCTAGCGTGCGCAGCAGGTGAGTGCAGGAGATCCTCTTGCAAGAAGGGCGGCGTTCCAAGAGAAAAACGTGAGCCCCGCCCTTCCCTTTTAAAGTCCACCCCAGCAGTCCTTGCGCGGGGAATGGCACCCTGGGTGCCGCAAAGCATCCCGGGAAATGTAGTCCTGCGGGTAAAACGACACCCCGCTACATGAGCATCTGTGGGACATCCTCAAACGGAAGGTGGAGGAGCGCAAGGTCTCCAACATCCACCAGCTCCGTGATGTCATCATGGAGGAGGGGAAGAGGACTCCAGTGCCAACCTGTGAAGCTCTGGTGACCTCCATGCCCAAGAGGGTTAAGGCAGTGCTGGAAAATAATGGTGGCCACACAAAATATCGACATTTTGGGCACAATTTGGACATTTTCACTTATGGGTGTACTCACTTTTGTTGCCAGCGGTTTAGACATTAATGGCTGTGTGTTGAGTTATTTTGAGGGGACAGAAAATTTACACCGTTATACAAGCTGTACACTCACTACTTTACATTGTAGCAAAGTGTCATTTCTTCAGTGTTGTCACATGAAAAGATAGAAGAAATGTGAGGGGTGTACTTACTTTTGTGAGATACTGTGTGTGTGTGTATATATATATATATATATATATATATATAGCTCTCTCTCTCTCTTTCTCTCTCTCTCTCTCTATATATATATTTGTTGTTGTTTTATATATAAAATAAACATTATAATGTGCATCACTGTACATAATAAAGAATCAAGCTAGTATACTATTAAACTGAAGCACTAAAAAAGATACATGTTTAAAAAAAAATGTCTGTTGTTGTTGATATATATAAAATATGTTACTATATTCAAATATTAAAATATATTAAACAGCAGCACATAAGAACACTACATAACAATACAGTTCCAATCTCAAGTACTCAGCGGTATGATGACAGCTCGCCATCTAGTGGTAAAACCAGTTCATTACAATCTTGCATGGACTCTAATCCAGAAGCTTTAATAAGTTACACATTCCGATACCTCTCATGATATTTATGGGGTTATTTTTTTTGCAGTTTCCTGAAATATGTGACTTATTTTTACAATTTGTGTCAATATAGAAGACATACAAGGAAGCGTCTACACACCGGACACTTCTATATGAACTCGTTATTCTATATAATTCTATCCAGGGCTTTTTTTCAGTGGGAACGCAGTTCCGGCACCTCCTGGACTCACTGTATGTAATGGCAAGGGGTGCTGGGGTGTGCTGCAGGGTATTAATGCTCACTGCTGGCGGATCTAATCTAGCTGGAGGGGATCTATTTTTGCAGGGGGGTCTATTGTTGCTGAGGAGGTCTAGTGTTTCTGGTGCGGGACCTATTGTTGCTGGGGGGTCAGTTGTTGCTGAAGGAGATCTACTGTTGGTGGAGGGGTCTATTGTTGATGGCTGCCAGAGAGTCTATTAATGCTGGCTCTGGGGAGATCTGTTGATGCTGTTGGGAGTCTATTGTTGCTGGGGGGGGGGGATTTTGTTGTGTGTGTTACATTGTTAGGGGGATCTAATGTTGCTGGCTGAAGGGGGATCTATTTTACTACTTTTCTTGATATCATTACCAAATTCCATACAAATTACTCAGCACCACAAAATGATACTTGGTTCTGTATTGTCTAAAAGGGGCGGTACTGGGAGGTGGGTAGGGGATGGAACCAAGGGACGTTGCTCGGAGGTGGGTAGGGGGCGGAGAAAACAAGTGACTCGGAAAAGGGGAGTTCCTGCACCTATTGTCTGAGAAAAAAATCCCTGATTCTATCTAATATAATATTTCACTATAGCCATATATAACTTAAAGAGCCACTCCACTTTTGTTGAGAAGAAACCCCTCCCCCTCTGGGTGATGTCTGCTGTACATTGCAGGGATTATAACAAACTTTGTTGCAGATTCCTTACTTTTGTTATTCTGAATGAAAAGCTGTTTGATTGTCTGTGTCCATGTTCAAAGTGTGAATGGGAGTGACTTTATAATTATCAATCAGCTGCTGCACCTGCAGGGCTCTAATGAGGAAAGTGGCAGGATCTGTATCCCTTTAGCTGTGATTTCCCTTTGGGGGTATCACACCAATAATGACATTTGTGTTGCAGAGGATGCCCAAAATCTGACTTACTGTATATACTCGAGTATAAGCCGAGTTTTTCAGCACATTTTTTTGTGCTGAAAATGCCCCCCTCGGCTTATACTGGAGTCACCTTTCTGCGCCTCATCTCCCGGACTTTGGGGACCCGGTACCGGCCGGCCGTAGGTCTCCTGGACCCCAAATTTGGCACACATGTAGGCTCACTCTTCCTCTATAAGTGTGCAAAGTTTGTTGTCCAGGGGACAAACCGGGCACCCCTTCCATAGACTCCCATGTAAACGGTCATTTCTCCAGTGACTTTGGGGACCCGGTACTGGCCGGTCGTAGGTCCCCTGGACCCGGAACTTGGCACTCATGTAGCCCCATTTCTACTCTATAAGTGTGCAAAGTTTTTTGTCTAGGGGACCTACAGCCGGGAAGCACCGATTTTTCAAAGCCGGGCACCCCTTCCATAGACTCCCATGTTAAACGTCAGTCTGGTCATGGGCACAGTGAGGCATGGGCACAGTGAGGCATGCACATGGGCACAGTGAGGCATGGGCACAGTGAGGCATGGACATGGGCACAGTGAGGCATGCAGATGGACACCCTCGGCTTATACTCGAGTCAATATGTTTTCCCATTTTTTTGTGGTAAAATTATGTGCCTCTGCTTATATTTGGGTCGGCTTATACTCGAGTATATACGGTATATCTTAGTGCGGACTTCTGGGAAAATCAGCAAGCCAATCACACAAGCAGGAACTTACATTTCTGGGGGGGGCTCAATACAGAAATACTGACCTTTCCTTTTTAGTCTGCAGCGCTGCAAAATGCAATATGGCCACCTGGAGGCGCTCTGTACACAGATCGTACACCCATCTGTGTACAGAGCGCCTCCAGGTGGCCATATTGCATTTTACAGCGAGGCAGACTGAAAAGGAAAAGTAATTTTTAACAACATTCAACTACAATATGACTTATTTTGCAATCGTATACGCTATATTATTTTTTATTTACATTTTTTTCCCACAAAAGTGGAGTTATCCTTTAAATAGAGTCACTGATTGCCAGACTGGGCAGAGACTGGTCCTATATCAGACAGCCAATGGAATTGAGTGGCTCCAAAGGCTGCCAGACCAGACCATCTGTATACCATTTGTGTACAGAGCGCCTCCTGGTGGCCATATTGTATTTTACAGAAAATGACAGCGGCTGCAGATTGAAAAGGAAAAGGAATTTTTAATAACATTTAATGTCAATGTGATTTGTGTAGCAATTTTTTAATGCTATAATATATATTTTTTTGTATTTGCTATTTTTTTTTTTTACCATGAAAGTAGAGTTACCCTTTAAAGTAGACCTAAAGGCAAAACTTTTTTTATTTTTTTTCTAAATTTGGATAGAGTGAGGGAGGCTTATAATCCCTGTTAATTTTTTGTTTTTCCCATCTGTGTCCCCATAGGAAGATTTCCTTTCACTTCCTGTCCTCTAGCCAAAAACAGGAAGTGAGAGGAAATCCCTCCAAAGTGAGGGGTCTTGTTGTCACCAGAACTAGTGTCCCCAGTGAAAGTTGTCACCTCTATTACTTTTGTGGGGGCAACTCAAAATGTGGCATTTTCTTTTACTTTCACTTTCAATGATAACGGTAAACAGGACAAATAGAGAGGATGGATCTCTGACAGCAATAAAAACCTAACAGGGGTTCTAATTAATCTCTATTCTTTTCAATACAAACAAAACAAGAACTAGTGTCCCCATTGGAAGATTTTCCCTCTATTCCTGTTCTGGTGACAGCACAAAATTTGGGATTTTCTTTCACTTTAGGTGATGAATGTAAAAAAGGACAAATAGAGAGGGGGAATCTCCCTGACAGGGACACAGACAACAGTAAAAAAAACTGACAGGGGTTCTAATCCCTCTCCACTCCATCCAAAACTAAAACAAAATGTTTTTCCTTTAGTTCAACTTCAAATTATACCAAAAGAAAAAACAAACTTTGTGCTTGTTTTGAAGTAATTAGAACCCCTGTCAGATTTTTATTGCTCTCTGTGCCCCCCCGTTAGGGAGATTCCCCCTCTCTATTTGTACTGTTTAATCAGAGGGAAAGATTGAGGGATAGAAAATTTGCGCTGGGGGTGGTGATTTTTTTTTTGCTGGGGTATTTGAGCTAGGAGGGGGAATTAAGGGGAATTTGTGCTGGGAGGGGGGATTTGGATTGGAAGGGGGAGAGTATGTGTAATCGGAGGGAAAAATTGAGGGGTAGAAGATTAGTGCTGGGAGTGGTGATTTTTTTTGGGGTGGGGGTTGGACTTTTTGAGCTACGAGGGGGAATTAGGTAAGAATTTGTGTTGGGAGGGGGAATTTGGATTGGAAGGGGGAGAGAATGTGTAATCAGACGGAAAAATTGAGGGGTAGAAGATTTGTGCTGGGAGTAGGGTGCCCACGTGTCCCGAATTGCCTGGGACTGTCCCGCAATTGACATGTCTATCCCAGGTCCCGGGCAGCTTCATTCCGGGACAATACAATGTCCCGGAAAGAAATAGAGGACACAGCCACCCCCTACTAACTAGTAACTACATATCCGGAACTGGTTGCTAGGGCCAGCTCTGCCTGGCATCTTGCAACCAGTGACAATTTACTCTCAGACAGTGAGACCGGGAGCGAGGTCTGCGCCTAGTGCAGCGCTGCTGTCCCCACCCACCTCGGCACCTCCTCCTTCTCCGGCACCCAGCGGCAAGCAGCAGGGACTGGTGTATTATTCACTCTTCAGATAGTGACGCCACTCCTTTCCTTCTACGCACGTGGCTCAGTGGGGAGTGACAGCAGCACTGCATCTGGTGGTAGGCTATGGGTGGCAAGCGGCACTGCATCTGGTGGCAAGTGGCACATTTACCTGACAAATAACCTGCCACCAAATTCCCCATCAACCCCGAGACTACATTCACCCCCCCATCTTTTTTGGGGGAAGGTGAGAGAGGGGGTGTGTCCCTGAATGGCAGTTTGGAAATGTGTTCACCCTAGCTGGGAGAGGTGATTTTTTTTGGGGGGGGTGGCATTTGTGTTGGGGAATGAGGTGCAAAGATTTGTCCTGGGAGGGGGGATCTCAGCAGGGGGGTGGATTTGTCCTGGAGAAAGGGGGAATATATAGTTAGGGGGTAAGTTTGCAGATTCGTGTTAAATTTTTTGGGGGGGTGGGGGGGTTTGCTGACATATAAGGCTTATACATCTTCAGGGCAGGGGCGCGGTTTGGAATGTTCGCCCTGGGCTCTTGTTCTGGCACTGCATTCCCCCACTTTGGAGGGATTTTCTTTCACTTCCTGTTTTGGCTATGGGACAGGAAGTGAAGGGAAATCTCCCCAATGGGATACGGATGGCAAAAAAAATAATTGTGTGTGTATTTACCTGTCGCCGTGGAAACCCGCGCATGCTCAAAATGACTTTGACGCATGCGCGGTAGCTTCCTAGGCATAGGTAGGGTGTAGCAAGATGGCGGCGACGGCATCGAATGCGACGAGCGCATGCTCGTCATAGTCAATGACGTCACCGCGTTCATGCCATTCAAAAGAACGGCGGTTCTTTTGAATCGAGCGTGTGTACACTCGGCCGGGACAAGATTCTTGTCAAGAATCTCGTCAGGAAAAACGACGGCTTTTTTCCTGACGAGATTCTTGGCCGTGTGTATGAGGCTTAAGTCATATATTTCAGGAAACTGTGGGGAAAAAAATTACCCCCATAAATATCATGAGAGCTCATCCAATATGTCATTTATTAAACCTTCCAGATTCTGTTGGCTGGGAACCCTTAGCTCGGCTTACAGCTGGGACAAGATCCCTTAGCAACCAAGGTGAAAGGGTCTAAAAGGTTAGGGTTAGGGTTGGGGTTAGGCCCCTTTCACACTGAGGAGTTTTTCAGGCGTTTTAGCGCTAAAAATAGCGCCTAAATACCGCCTGAAAAACTCCTGCCCTGCAGTCTCAATGTGAAAGCCCGAGGGCTTTCACACTGAGGCGATGTGCTGGCAGGACGAGAAAAAAAGTCCTGCTAGCCGTATCTTTGGGGCGGTGAAGGAGCGGTGTGTATAGCGCTCCTTTACCACTGCTGCCCATTGAAATCAATGGGACAGCACAGCTATACCGCCCGCAACGGCTGCTAGCGGGGGTTAAACTGCACCGCTAGCAGCCGAAACTCACCACAAATCCGCCCATAGCGTCGGCGGTATGAGCGCCCCAGTGTGAAAGGGGCCTTAGGGTTTGGGGTTGGGGTTAGGTTTGGGGTTAGGGTTAGGTTTGGTGTTGGGGTTAGGGTTGGGGTTAGGTTTGGGGTTGGGGTTAGGGTTGGGGTTAGGTTTGGGGTTAGGGTTAGGTTTGGGGTTGGGGTTAGGGTTGGGGTTAGGTTTGGGGTTGGGGTTAGGGTTGGGGTTAGGTTTGGGGTTGGGGTTAGGGGTTAGGGTTGGGGTTAGGTTTGGGGTTGGGGTTAGGGTTGGGGTTAGGTTTGGGGTTGGGGTTAGGGTTAGGGTTGGGGTTAGGTTTGGGGTTAGGGTTAGGTTTGGGTTTGGGTTTGGGGTTAGGGTTGGGGTTAGGTTTGGGGTTGGGGTTAGGGTTGGGGTTAGGTTTGGGGTTGGGGTTAGGGTTAGGTTTGGGGTTGGGGTTGGGGTTAGGTTTGGGGTTAGGGTTAGGGTTAGGTTTGGGGTTGGGGTTAGGGTTGGGGTTAGGGTTAGGGTTACAAAAAGCTGATGAAGTACCCAAGGTGGTCGCCTCTTCTGCCAACCTCTCACCCAGTCTTGGCTTGACCGCCAGTGTCACCATGTCCCACTAATCCTTAGAAGATGGTGGAATTTTTGGCCTGTTATTGACCCCCATCAGGCTAGGCTTCCAGGAGCTCTCCAAACCATTCTGCACAATTTTGCATCATTTGCTGCTCTGTAATCCACAGTTTTAGGGCCCGGAGTTGAGTTCCGTTGACTTCAATAGGACTTTCAGTTCCTTTATTGTGAATTTTAGATGTTGGGGAATTTCAAAAAAGTTTGTCCCAACCGCCATAGATTGAACTATTCAGATATTTGCTCATCTCTAGTCCAGATATTTGGGCTGGTTTGATTTTCTCGACTGGATCAAAGTCGCTTGTAAGTGGGGGCCCTGGTTCGTTACCATTAATGGTCATGCTGGCCAAGGGCACCTCTCCCACCATTCTCCTACAACAGGAACGTGATGGGGTACAACACCTGTAGCATGGAGGTGCCCCACCATCTTAGTTGCTGACATTCTCCTAACTGGAGGACCACCCCCGGAAATAATGGGGTGTCCACAAACCTTTAACATTTTTGGGCAACGCCAGGCAATGAATGGGGTCCTTAATCCTAGCACAAGGGTAACACCTCCCCTGAAGGCGTGCTCACCAGTGTCCCGGACCAGGCGGGGGACCACGGTCATGTGAGGAACCAAACATTAAGGCAATTAAGGCACCAATATATAAATTCGGAAATTCGGAAATCTGAAATAATAACTAACAATATCGTAACTCTTACTAACTATTGAATTATAGGTATTGGAATTTCCTTTCAAATTTGGCTGTTAGTGAACGTAACGAATACAAATTTATCCGAAGTTACGAATTATCCGAAACAACGAATGTTGTACCTAAACAAATGGGACGTAACTAATTAATAATAATAAATAATAATAATAACTTTTTATTATTATTACTATTTATTATTATTTTGTTCCGTTCCATCTGTTTAGATACGGCATTTGTTATATCGGATAATTCGTAACTTCGGATAAATTCGTATTCGTTACGTTCACTAACAGCCAAATTTGAAAGGAAATTCCAAAACCTATAATTTAATAGTTAGTTTATTATTAGTTAGTTAGCTATTCTTTTAAATTTTCCGATTTTCTTTCTTATTTTCCGATTTTCGAATTTACGACTTTTCGCATTTTCTTTCTTATTTTCCGATTTTGAAATTTTCGCATTTACGAATTTTCAAATTTACGATTTGCGATTATAACGAATGACCCGAAAAGCGAAAAAAAAAATACCTTTAATTTAATAGTTCGTTATTATTAGTTAGCTATTCTTTTGAGAATTTTCGAATTTATGAATTTACAAATTTTCGAATTGCGATCATAATGAAGGACCCGAAAAACGAAAAAAACGAATGAAACGAAAACAAACACATTTTTCGGCAGTGCACATGTCTACTATTTGAGCCCTTTCACACCGAGCCGCCCGAGCGTTGGCGGTAAAACGCCGCTATTTTTAGCGGCACTTTACTGTCGGATTTGCAGCGCTTTTCGTCCACTAGCGGGAGCGCTTTTAACCCCCGCTAGCGGCCTAAAAAGGGTTAAAACCGTCCGCAAATCGCCGCTACAGCAGCGTTTTGCCGGCGGTACAGCGGCGCTACCCATTGATTTCAATGGGCAGGAGCGCATTAGGAGCGGTGAGTTCACCGCTCCCAATGCGCTCTAAAGAAGCTGCTGGCGCACCACTGACGCCCTGACGCCCTGCCAGCGCACCACTCCAGTGTGAAAGCCCTCGGGCTTTCACACTGGAGTGAATGGAGCAGCTGTTTTAGGGCGCTTTGCAGGCGCTATTTTTTTTAACGATATAGCGCCTGAAACCCCCCCCCCCCCCCCCAGTGTGAAAGGGGTCTTTACTCGGCGTAACATCATCTTTCACAGTATACAAAAAAATTGGGCTAACTTTACTATTTTTTTATTTTATTTTATTCAGTGAAGTGTATTTTTTCCAAAAATTGCGTTTGAAAGACCGCTGCGCAAATACCGTGTGATATAAAATATTGCCCTTACCCTTATAGTGGAACTGCGATATTGCGGTGGCCAAATCGGACACCTGACACTTTGGGCATTTTTTGCACTGTCACTGTACTAATGACACTGGCACGGAAGGGGTTAACATCATGGGTGATCAAAGGGTTAAATGTGTGCCTAGGGAGTGCTTGCAAACTGTGTGGGGGAGGTGCTTGTACTGTGGGAAGACAGAGAACCGTGTTCCTGCTTAGCAGAGACACAGGATCACAGCCTTCCCTTTTCACAGAACGACGATCTGCATTGTTTACATAGGCAGTTCGCCGTTCTGCCTGTCTCCCAAATGATCTGTGGCATCCGGAGGAAATCACGTCCGCCAGACCCGCTGATTGGCTCCCACTGTGTCCAATCAGTAGGTCGCCGGCGGTGCGCATGTGCGCCCCCGGACCCGGTAGTGCAGGATCACGTACAGGTATCGGCATCTGGGTATTCTTTGCAAAGTGAAGCTTTACCTAATTTTTCTAAGCTCTGAAGCAACTGCACTTTGCAAAGTGCCCAGTTTATTTGCCTTTAGTAAATCAGCCCCCTGTATCTCCTTAGGAATTTAAAGGGAACACCAGGGCCAGGACAAGGGGTGGGCAGGAGGGGCGGCTGCCCCCTGGGCACTGTGGTTTCCTGTGAGGTGGGGGGAGGGGACTTGTGTCGGATGGGAGAATTTGGGGGGGAGGTGCATCAGGGAGTAAGTATTGTTCCAAGAGGGGATATTTGGGGGGGGTGCTAAGATTTATGTTGGGAGGGGGGTAGGGAGGAGAAGAGTTGTGCTGGGAGGAGGGGATTTGAAGTAGGTGGGGGGGGGGAGATGTGTACTAGGAGGGGAAATTTTAGGGGTAGAGTATTTGTGATAGGAGGGGTGATTTTTTTGGAGGGGGCATTTGAGCTGGGGGGGGGAATATTTGTGCTGGGAGGGGGGGGATTTGAAGTACATGGGGGGAAAAGATGTGTACTAGCAGGGAACATTTTAGGGGTGTAGGATTTGTGATAGGAGGGGTGAGTTTTTTTTTGGGGGGGGGCATTTGAGCTGCGGGGAAAAAGATCAGTGCTGGGAGGGGGGATTTCAGCAGGGGGGCAGATTTGTACTGGGAGGAGGGGGAATTTATGCTTAGAGATAATTTTTTTTGTAGGGGGGAATTTTGCTGACACATAATGCCCATACATCTTTGGGGGGGGGTGCAGTTTGGCATGTTTGCCCCCCCGGCTCTAGATGACCTTGTGAACACCTTCATTGGGTTTCATTGAAGATCACCGGAGCTCTAGATGTAAACACACGGCTCGGTTTCCATAGATGCCTTTTACCTGGAGACGGGCTGATTGCCGACTCACCTGGTATTGCAGCCTCTGGGGATATAATGCCCTTTATGGCACCCCGGTAGTTCCGGGACGCGTGGCTCTGTGTGTGCGCGCCGTGCTATTAGACAGGAGAAAGGTCACCAGGGATACAATTCTACAGAACTAGTAGTTATGTGTAATATATACTGCTTACTATTATTATTGCTTTGTATTGATTTTAATCGAAACTCCAGGCAGATAAAGAAAAAAGTCAAATGAAAGCGGATACCGGGCATATTCTAACACTCCTCTCCTTCATGTAAAAATCATCATTTTTTTTCCAGAAAATTACTCAGAACCCCCAAACATTATACTGTATATGTTTTTTTAGCAGAGACCCTAGAGAATAAAATGGCGGTCGTTGTAACTTTTTATGTCACACGTCAAACTGTTTCATGAATTACAAAAAAAAAACACTAAAGTTAGCCCAATTTTTTTGTATAATGTGAGAGATGATGTTACGCCGAGTAAATACCCACTATCTGCAGGTGGGTCCGCAACTTACCCCACCACTGATCACCTCCCTCCCACCACTGATCACCTCCCACCACTGATCACTTCCCTCCCATCACTGATCACGTCCCTCCCATCACTGATCACCTCCCTCCCACCACTAATCACCTCCCATCACTGATCACCTCCCTCCCACCACTGATCACCTCCCATCACTGATCACCTCCCTCCCACCACTGATCACCTCCCTCCCATCACTGATCACCTCTCTCCCATCACTGATCACCTCTCTCCCATCACTGATCACCTCCCTCCCACCACTGATCATCTCCCTCCCACCACTGATCATCTCCCTCCCATCACTGATCACCTCCCTCCCATCTCCCTCCCATCACTGATCACCTCCCTCCCATCACTGATCACCTCCCTCCCATCACTGATCACCTCCCTCCCATCTCCCTCCCATCACTGATCACCTCCCTCCCATCACTGATCACCTTCCTCCCACCACTGATCACCTCCCTCCCATCACTGATCACGTCCCTCCCATCACTGATCACCTCCCTCCCACCACTAATCACCTCCCATCACTGATCACCTCCCTCCCATCACTGATCACGTCCCTCCCATCACTGATCACCTCCCTCCCACCACTAATCACCTCCCATCACTGATCACCTCCCTCCCACCACTGATCACCTCCCATCACTGATCACCTCCCTCCCACCACTGATCACCTCCCTCCCATCACTGATCACCTCTCTCCCATCACTGATCACCTCCCTCCCACCACTGATCATCTCCCTCCCACCACTGATCATCTCCCTCCCATCACTGATCACCTCCCTCCCATCTCCCTCCCATCACTGATCACCTCCCTCCCATCACTGATCACCTCCCTCCCATCACTGATCACCTCCCTCCCATCTCCCTCCCATCACTGATCACCTCCCTCCCATCACTGATCACCTTCCTCCCATCACTGATCACCTCCCTCCCATCACTGATCACCTCCCTCCCATCACTGATCACCTCCCTCCCACCACTGATCATCTCCCACCACTGATCATCTCCCTCCAACCACTGATCACCTCCCTCCCACCACTGATCACCTCCCATCACTGATCACCTCCCATCACTGATCACCTCCCTACCACCAAAAAACACTTAAGTTAGCCCAATTTTTTTGTATAATGTGAGAGATGATGTTACGCCAAGTAAATACCCACTATCTGCCGGTGGGTCCGCAACTTACCCCATCTAGGTGGCGGCTGGGCAGGCAGCCGCTGATCACCTCCCTTCCACCACTGATCACCTCCCATCACTGATCACTACCCTCCCATCACTGATCACCTCCCATCACTGATCACCTCCCTCCCACCACTGATCTCCTCCCTCCCATCACTGATCACCTCCCTCCCACCACTTATCACCTCCCTCCCACCATTGATCACCTCCCACCCATCACTGATCACCTCCCTCCCATCACTGATCACCTCCCTCCCTCCACTGATCACCTCCCTCCCATCACTGATCACCTCCCTCCCCACCGCTGATCACCTCCCTCCCACCACTGATCACCTCCCATCAATGATCACCTCCCTCCCATCACTGATCACCTCCCATTACTGATCACCTCCCTCCCACCACTGATCACCTCCCTCCCATCACTGATTACCTCTCTCCCATCACTGATCACCTCCCTCCCACCAGTGATCACCTCCCATCACTAATCACCTCCCTCCCACCACTGATCACCTCCCATCACTGATCACCTCCCTCCCATCACTAATCATCTCCCATCACTGATCACTACCCTCCCATCACTGATCACCTCCCTCCCATCACCTCCCTCCCATCACTGATCACCTTCCTCCCTCCACTGATCACCTCCCATCACTGATCACCTCCCTTCCACCACTGATCACCTCCCTCCCATCACTGATCACCTCCCATTACTGATCACCTCCCTCCCACCATTGATCACCTCCCATCACCGATCACCTCCCTCCCACCACGATCATCTCCCTCCCATCACTGATCACCTTCCATCACTGATCACCTCCCTCCCATTACTGATCACCTCCCTCCCATCACTGATCACCTCCCATCACTGATCATCTCCCTCCCATCACTGATCACCTCCCATCACTGATCACCTCCCTCCCATCACTGATCACCTCCCACCTCCCTCCCATCACTGATCACCTCCCACCTCCCTCCCATCACTGATCACCTCCCTCCAATCACTGATCACCTTCATTAGCCTATCACTAACTTCCACAGAGCGTGGCCCATTTTTTTTTAAAAAAGAACAGTTTCAAAACAAAAAATAAAAAGTTAAATAAATTATAAAAAAATAAATACATTTTAAAGCACCCCGTCCCGCCAGGGCTTGCGCACAGAAGCGAACACATACGTAAGTCGCGCCCGCATATAAAAACGGTGTTCAATCCACACATGTGAGGTATCGCCGCGATTGTTAGAACAAGAGCAATAATTCTAGCACCTTCTCTGTAACTCAAAACTGGTGACCTGTAGAAATTTTTAAACGCCGCCTATGGAGATTTTTAGGGGTCAAAATTTGTCGCTATTCCACGAGCGGGCGCAATTTTGAAGCGTGACATGTTGGGTATCAATTTACTCGGCGTAACATTATCTTTCACAATATAAAAAACAGATTGGGCTAACTTTACTGTTGTCTTATTTTTTTATTCAAAATATTTATTTTTTGCGCTTGTAAGACCGCTGCGCAAATACGGTTTGACATAAAGTATTGCAACAACCGCCATTTTATTCTCTAGGGTATCGAAAAAAAAAATATATATATATAATGTTTGGGGGTTCTAAGTAATTTTCTAGCAAAAAAATTATTATTTGAACTTGTAAACACCAAGTCTGAAAAATAGGCCCGATCCTTAAAGCGGTTGTATACCCTAATTTTGAACTTTTACCTATAAGGCTTACCTGTAGGTAAAAAGAATATCTCCTAAACCTGTACGGTGGTCATATTAACTTGATTCCATCGCAATTTTCCTGCACTTGATCATATAGAACCACATATCCCCATACACCATAGATCTAATTTGATGGCATTTTGCCTTTAAATCGCACACAAATTTTCTTTTTCCTTTTCTATATTAGATTTTAATATAAGATATATTGGCCATGTATGGCCATATATTAACCACCGTGGGCACATGCGTGTATGTTTAGTAGTGATGAGCCGAACACCCCCGGGTTCGGTTCGCACCAGAACCCGCGAACGGACCGAAAGTTCGAACGAACATTAGAACCCTATTAAATACAATGGATGCGAACGTTCGAATTCTAAAGTGCTAATTATAACAACTATTATGCATGTTATTGTCATAAATAGGGTTTGGGAACCCGGGTTCTGCACCAGGGGACATGTATCAATGCAAAAAGAAGTTTTAAAAACGGTCGTTTTTCGGGAGCAGTCATTTTAATGATGCATAAAGTGAAAAAAAAAAAGTCAAATATTCCTTTAAATATCGTACCTGGGGGGTGTCTAAAGTATGCCTGTGAAGTGCCACGTGTTTCCCGTGTTTAGAACTGTCCCTGCACAAAATGACACTTCTAAAGGAAAAAAAAGCCATTTAAAACTGCTTGCGGCTTTAATGTAATGTCTGGTCCCGGTAATATGGATGAAATTCTTTAAGAAAAATGGCATAGCTACCCCATGACCCCCCCCCCCCTACCCCAGCCCATTACCAGCCCCTTTGGGTCTTGTATGGATATTAAGGGGAACCCCGCACATAAAATAAAAAAGGCCCTATATACTCTGAACAGCCCTATACAGGCGGTGCATACAAGACAGGGACTGTAGGTTTGTTCTTATGTAGAATCTGTTTGTAATTTTGAACAGGTACATTGTTGAAGTGTAGCTCCAGCCCAAAAATCTATTTTTAAACTTTTTGGGAAACATAGGTAAGGGTTATCACCCCTGTAACATTTGTTTTGCTGTCTGTGCCCCTGTTCCGAACATTTCACCTCACTTTCCGTCCCAATGACAACTGTTTTTGAAATGTGGTGTTTTTCTTGAAACAAGGATTGCTGATAAAGCATCAGTACAGATGAGACCCCTTTCTCCCATATTTATTCTTACAGGAGAGAATTTTCCTTCCTAGTGGTAGATTTCCTCTCACTTCCTGTTGTCTTCTTTCGTTTGCAAGTAGGAGTCGTTTGTAAGTTGGATGTTTGAAAGTAGGGACCTGCCGTATATACTCTGCAGAAATAGGCCCCTTAGTTGTTGGTGTTGGCACAACACTGTAAGCACTCACAGTTACTCTTGGTTGGTGCTGGAACGCCCTGCTGTCAACTATTATATCAGGAATTTTAATTACATATAATTGTTGAACAGTGGTAGTAAAAATTGGGGCTTTGATGGTGGTGCTGGTGCCACAACACTGTAAGCCCTCACAGTTACTCTTGGTGGGTGCAGCAATGGGCCCTGCTGTGAATTATTAGATCAAGAATTGTAATTACATGCCCCTTTTGAACAGGGGCTGAAAAATTGGGCCTTTCGTGGTGGTGGTGGTGGTGGCGTTGCCACAAGACTGTAAGCCCTCAGAGTTACTCTTGGTGGGTGCAGCAATGGGCCCTGCTGTGAATTATTAGATCAAGAATTGTAATTGCATGCCCCTGTTGAACAGGGGCTGAAAAATTGGGCCTTAGGCACTGGTGGCACAACACTACAACCCCTCACAGATACTGTACTTGGAGCACAGCAATGAGCCCTGTTGCAAAGTATTGCTTCAAAAATTGTAATGACACGCCCCTGTTAAACAGGGGCTGAAAAATTGGGCCTTAGGCACTGGTGCCACAACACTCCAACCCCTCACAGATACTGTACTTGGAGCACAGCAATGAGCCCTATGGCAAATTATTGCTAAAAAAATTGTAATTACACGCCCCTGTAAAACAGGGGCTGAAAAATTGGGCCTTAGCCACTGGTGGCGGCACCCATAAACAAAAATGATCTTCCAAGCTATCATCATCAATCGTATCATTGAGGACTCGGAGGAGGAGGATAGCCAGTCAACATAACAGCACAGGCACTCAGCATCAGCATCAGTCTTGAAGGGATGTGACATGTTAAAATCAATTAGTCTGTTATATCAGCATCAGGTGTGTGGTAGCTGGTGGTGATCCAAGACTGGTTCATCTTGATGAAAGTCAGTCGATCAACCGAGTCGGTGGACAGGCGCACCCTGTGATCCGTGACAAATCCTCCAGCAGCACTGAATGTGCGTTCCGAAAGAACGCTGGATGCAGGACAGGCCAGTAGCTCAATTGCATACTGTGCAAGCTCTGGCCAGTGATCCATCCTCAAGACCCAGTAAGCCAGAGGATTTTCGGTGGGGAAGGTGTCCAAGTCTGACCTTGCCCCTAGATATTCCTGCACCATGTTTATCAGACGCTGGCGATGGTTGCTGGAACCGATCATACTTTGGGGCTGCGGACTAAAGAATTGTCTGAACGCATCGGTCAGACGGCCACCTTCCCCACCGCTCCTTCTTTGACTGGCCGAAGCCTCAGCAACTCGTTGTCCAGGACCAGGAGTTTGTAACCTCCCAGTCTCTGGGAACGCGTTGCACAGACCTTTCTGCAAGGCCTCCCGGAGTTGTCTCATCCTCTGCTCCCTCTGCGACGGTAACATAAGGTCCGCAACCTTACCCTTGTACCGTGGATCAAGGAGAGTGGCCAGCCAGTAATGGTCCCTCTCCTTGATCCGAAGAATACGAGGATCCTTCCGCAGACTTTGCAGGATCAGGGAGGCCATGCAGCGTAGGTTTGCTGAGGCATTCGCTCCGGAGTCCTCTGGGTCACTAAGGACGACATGATCCGCAGCCACCTCCTCCCAGCCACGTACAAGTCCACTGGTTTCTTGGGACTGTAAATCATCCCTAAAAGACTGCTGCTGATGATGCTGAGTGCCAGCCTCCACCTCCATGCTGACACAATCCTCCTCCTCCTCCTCCTCCTCCTCCTCCTCCTCCTCTTCCTGTGCGATGGGTGGGACAGAAGGAACACTGTCTGGGTAAAGGGGGCCTTGAGAGGCAAGGAAGTCCTCCTCTTCCTGCCTCTGTTCTGCCTCAAGTGCCCTGTCCATTATTCCACGCAGCGTGTGCTCCAACAGGTGGACAAGAGGTACAGTGTCACTGATGCATGCACTGTCACTGCTCACCATCCTCGTGGCCTCCTCAAATGGTGCCAGGACAGTGCATGCATCCCTGATCATGCCCCACTAGCGTGGAGAAAAAAAACCAAGCTCCCCTGACCCTGTCCTGGTGCCGTAGTCGCACAGGTACTCATTGATGGCCCTCTGCTGCGTGTGCAGCCGCTGCAGCATGGCCAACGTTGAGTTCCACCTGGTGGGCATGTCACATATAAGGCGGTTCTTGGGCAGGTTCAACTCCTTTTGCAGCTCAGCCAGGCGAGCACTGGCATTATAAGATCTGCGGAAATGCACACAGACTTTCCTGGCCTGCCTCAGGACATCCTGTAAGCCCGGGTACCTGCCCAAGAACCGCTGCACCACCAGGTTAAGGACGTGAGCCACACAGGGCACATGGGTCAGTTGTCCCTGTCGGAGGGCGGAGAGGAGGTTGGTGCCATTGTCGCAAACCACCATTCCTGGCTTAAGCTGGCGTGGCGTCAACCACCTCTCGGCCTGGCCCTGCAGAGCAGACAGGACCTCTGCCCCAGTGTGGCTTCTGTCCCCCAAACACACCAGCGCAAGCACGGCATGGCATCTTTTTGCCTGCGTACTTGCGTAGCCCCGTGAACGGCTACGGAGCACCGCTGGTTCATAGGACAAACCACAGGAAGAGGCCATGGAGGAAGAAGAAGAGGAGGGGGTGGAGGAGAGAGGTGTGTCACAACCAGTAGTAGCATTTTGGAGGCGTGGCGGTGGAACAACCTCCAACACTACTGCACCTTGTCCTGCATCCTTCCCAGCTGCCAAAAGAGTGACCCAATGGGCCGTGAAAGAAAGGTAACGTCCCTGTCCATGCCTGCTGGACCATGAGTCAGCGGTAATATGCACCTTACCGCTGACCGCCCTGTCCAGCGAGGCCAAGACATTGCCTTCCACATGCCGGTAGAGAGCCGGAATAGCCTTCCGTGAGAAAAAGTGGCGTTTGGGAACCTGCCACTGAGGAACCGCACATTGCACAAACTCACGGAAGGGGGCCGAGTCTACCAACTGAAAAGGCAGCAGTTGAAGCGCTAGCAATTTAGCCAAGCTAGCATTCAACCGCTGGGCATGTGGATGGCTGGGAGTGAACTTCTTTCGACGGTCCAGCAGCTGGGGCAGGGAAATTTGCCTGCTAGAATCGGACGTTGGTGTACTGCTAGCAGAGTGGCCGCAAGTACTTGGCTGTGACACACCTAATTCTACACCTTCATTCCTCTCAGTGCATGTTTCAGAGAGGACTGAAGTTATAGTGGGGTTGGAGATCCCAGCTGATGCGGTGCAAGGAGAGGTCCGCTTTGTTCTTTGGTGTGGGTCTTTGAGGTAGGCTTGCCAACGAGCTGCATGGCAGGTCAACATATGTCTGGTCAGGCATGTGGTACCCAAGCGGCTGATGTTTTGGCCACGCGATATACGCTTGAGACATATGTTGCAAACAGCAGCTGTGCGATCTGATGCACTAGCCTCAAAAAAGGCCCACACCAAAGAACTTTTTGAATGACGGGCAGAGGCAGCGCCCTGCACAGGCGGAGCTCTGCGGTGTGATTCCGTCGGTGTACTGCCCTTACGCTGGCCACCAAAGGGCATCCTGCCTCGTTGGAGATGTGCCTCCTCCTCATCCTCCTCCTCCTCCTCTCTCCTATTAGGCACCCACGTGGAGTCAGTGACCTCATCATCACCTCCCTCCTCATCACTGGAGCCAATCTGGCAGTATGCTGCAGCTGCTGGAACATGACTGCCAGATTGGTGTCCTTCTTGAGCATCCCCTCTGTCTGCTCTCACGCTACTGCCTTCCTCTAGCTGGGTTTCATCATCAGACCCTTCGAAACGCTGGGCATCCTCCTGGAGCATGTACCCAACACTGTGCTGAAACAGTTCGGGGGACTCCTCAGGAGGAGGACATGGTGGGTCTAGGGAAGGAGTGACTGATGATGAGTCTGACATTGATACCAGGGAAGAGGACGCTTTGGCAGCTGCTTTTCCAGTACCCTGAGCCTGGGTGAGAGAGGATGAGGAGGAGGAGGAGGGCTTGGTCATCCACTCTACCAAGTCTTCGGCATGATGTGGCTCAACATGTCCAGCTGCCGAAAAGAAGGACAAGCGTGTCCCATGGCCATGTGCTGATGACAATGCACCGCGTCCACGACCAGCACTGTTGCCCCCAGACACAGAGCCTGCTTGCCCTCTTTTATTGCCTCCTGACTGTCTGCCTCTCCTTGTTTGCCTTCCAGACATTCTAATAGATGGCCTGCAGGGAGATGGGAAAAAAGCAATAAGGGCTACCTTCAGGTGTCCTTCTCTGTCCCTTGAAACAAGGACTTTGACAGTGAAAGAAACTGACACACTCTCCCTACCTACAGTTTTCTGTCCCTAGAAAAAATGTTTTTTTTAAGCACAATTTAGCACAAGGAGAATTACCTCACTGTCCTTCCAGGTCCCTGGAAACAAGGACTTTGACAGTGAAAGAAACTGACACACTCTCTCTACCTACAGTTTTCTGTCCCTAGAAAAAATGTTTTTTTTAAGCACAATTTAGCACAAGGAGAATTACCTCACTGTCCTTCCAGGTCCCTGGAAACAAGGACTTTGACAGTGAAAGAAACTGACACACTCTCTCTACCTACAGTTTTCTGTCCCTAGAAAAAATGTTTTTTTTAAGCACAATTTAGCACAAGGAGAATTACCTCACTGTCCTTCCAGGTCCCTGGAAACAAGGACTTTGACAGTGAAAGAAACTGACACACTCTCCCTACCTACAGTTTTCTGTCCCTAGAAAAAATGTTTTTTTTAAGCACAATATAGCACAAGGAGAATTACCTCACTGTCCTTCCAGGTCCCTGGAAACAAGGACTTTGACAGTGAAAGAAACTGACACACTCTCCCTACCTACAGTTTTCTGTCCCTAGAAAAAATGTTTTTTTTAAGCACAATATAGCACAAGGAGAATTCACTCACTGTCCTTCCAGGTCCCTGGAAACAAGGACTTTGACAGTGAAAGAAACTGACACACTCTCCCTACCTACAGTTTTCTGTCCCTAGAAAAAATGTTTTTTTTTAAGCACAATTTAGCACAAGGAGAATTACCTCACTGTCCTTCCAGGTCCCTGGAAACAAGGACTTTGACAGTGAAATAAACTGACACACTCTCCCTACCTACAGTTTTCTGTCCCTAGAAAAAATGTTTTTTTTAAGCACAATTTAGCACAAGGAGAATTACCTCACTGTCCTTCCAGGTCCCTGGAAACAAGGGCTTTGACAGTGAAAGAAACTGACACACTCTCCCTACCTACAGTTTTCTGTCCCTAGAAAAAATGTTTTTTTAAGCACAATTTAGCACAAGGAGAATTACCTCACTGTCCTTCCAGGTCCCTGGAAACAAGGACTTTGACAGTGAAAGAAACTGACACACTCTCCCTACCTACAGTTTTCTGTCCCTAGAAAAAATGTTTTTTTTAAGCACAATTTAGCACAAGGAGAATTACCTCACTGTCCTTCCAGGTCCCTGGAAACAAGGACTTTGACAGTGAAAGAAACTGACACACTCTCCCTACCTACAGTTTTCTGTCCCTAGAAAAAATGTTTTTTTTAAGCACAATTTAGCACAAGGAGAATTACCTCACTGTCCTTCCAGGTCCCTGGAAACAAGGACTTTGACAGTGAAAGAAACTGACACACTCTCCCTACCTACAGTTTTCTGTCCCTAGAAAAAATGTTTTTTTTAAGCACAATTTAGCACAAGGAGAATTACCTCACTGTCCTTCCAGGTCCCTGGAAACAAGGACTTTGACAGTGAAAGAAACTGACACACTCTCCCTACCTACAGTTTTCTGTCCCTAGAAAAAATGTTTTTTTTAAGCACAATTTAGCACAAGGAGAATTACCTCACTGTCCTTCCAGGTCCCTGGAAACAAGGACTTTGACAGTGAAAGAAACTGACACACTCTCCCTACCTACAGTTTTCTGTCCCTAGAAAAAATGTTTTTTTTAAGCACAATTTAGCACAAGGAGAATTACCTCACTGTCCTTCCAGGTCCCTGGAAACAAGGACTTTGACAGTGAAAGAAACTGACACACTCTCCCTACCTACAGTTTTCTGTCCCTAGAAAAAATGTTTTTTTTAAGCACAATTTAGCACAAGGAGAATTACCTCACTGTCCTTCCAGGTCCCTGGAAACAAGGACTTTGACAGTGAAAGAAACTGACACACTCTCCCTACCTACAGTTTTCTGTCCCTAGAAAAAATGTTTTTTTTAAGCACAATTTAGCACAAGGAGAATTACCTCACTGTCCTTCCAGGTCCCTGGAAACAAGGACTTTGACAGTGAAAGAAACTGACACACTCTCCCTACCTACAGTTTTCTGTCCCTAGAAAAAATGTTTTTTTTAAGCACAATTTAGCACAAGGAGAATTACCTCACTGTCCTTCCAGGTCCCTGGAAACAAGGACTTTGACAGTGAAAGAAACTGACACACTCTCCCTACCTACAGTTTTCTGTCCCTAGAAAAAATGTTTTTTTTAAGCACAATTTAGCACAAGGAGAATTACCTCACTGTCCTTCCAGGTCCCTGGAAACAAGGACTTTGACAGTGAAAGAAACTGACACACTCTCCCTACCTACAGTTTTCTGTCCCTAGAAAAAATGTTTTTTTTAAGCACAATTTAGCACAAGGAGAATTACCTCACTGTCCTTCCAGGTCCCTGGAAACAAGGACTTTGACAGTGAAAGAAACTGACACACTCTCCCTACCTACAGTTTTCTGTCCCTAGAAAAAATGTTTTTTTTTAAGCACAATTTAGCACAAGGAGAATTACCTCACTGTCCTTCCAGGTCCCTGGAAACAAGGACTTTGACAGTGAAAGAAACTGACACACTCTCCCTACCTACAGTTTTCTGTCCCTAGAAAAAATGTTTTTTTTTAAGCACAATTTAGCACAAGGAGAATTACCTCACTGTCCTTCCAGGTCCCTGGAAACAAGGACTTTGACAGTGAAAGAAACTGACACACTCTCCCTACCTACAGTTTTCTGTCCCTAGAAAAAATGTTTTTTTTAAGCACAATATAGCACAAGGAGAATTCACTCACTGTCCTTCCAGGTCCCTGGAAACAAGGACTTTGACAGTGAAAGAAACTGACACACTCTCCCTACCTACAGTTTTCTGTCCCTAGAAAAAATGTTTTTTTTTTAAGCACAATTTAGCACAAGGAGAATTACCTCACTGTCCTTCCAGGTCCCTGGAAACAAGGACTTTGGCAGTGAAAGAAACTGACACACTCTCCCTACCTACAGTTTTCTGTCCCTAGAAAAAATGTTTTTTTTAAGCACAATTTAGCACAAGGAGAATTACCTCACTGTCCTTCCAGGTCCCTGGAAACAAGGACTTTGACAGTGAAAGAAACTGACACACTCTCCCTACCTACAGTTTTCTGTCCCTAGAAAAAATGTTTTTTTTAAGCACAATTTAGCACAAGGAGAATTACCTCACTGTCCTTCCAGGTCCCTGGAAACAAGGACTTTGACAGTGAAATAAACTGACACACTCTCCCTACCTACAGTTTTCTGTCCCTAGAAAAAATGTTTTTTTTAAGCACAATTTAGCACAAGGAGAATTACCTCACTGTCCTTCCAGGTCCCTGGAAACAAGGGCTTTGACAGTGAAAGAAACTGACACACTCTCCCTACCTACAGTTTTCTGTCCCTAGAAAAAATGTTTTTTTAAGCACAATTTAGCACAAGGAGAATTACCTCACTGTCCTTCCAGGTCCCTGGAAACAAGGACTTTGACAGTGAAAGAAACTGACACACTCTCCCTACCTACAGTTTTCTGTCCCTAGAAAAAATGTTTTTTTTTAAGCACAATTTAGCACAAGGAGAATTACCTCACTGTCCTTCCAGGTCCCTGGAAACAAGGACTTTGACAGTGAAATAAACTGACACACTCTCCCTACCTACAGTTTTCTGTCCCTAGAAAAAATGTTTTTTTTAAGCACAATTTAGCACAAGGAGAATTACCTCACTGTCCTTCCAGGTCCCTGGAAACAAGGGCTTTGACAGTGAAAGAAACTGACACACTCTCCCTACCTACAGTTTTCTGTCCCTAGAAAAAATGTTTTTTTTAAGCACAATTTAGCACAAGGAGAATTACCTCACTGTCCTTCCAGGTCCCTGGAAACAAGGACTTTGACAGTGAAAGAAACTGACACACTCTCCCTACCTACAGTTTTCTGTCCCTAGAAAAAATGTTTTTTTTAAGCACAATTTAGCACAAGGAGAATTACCTCACTGTCCTTCCAGGTCCCTGGAAACAAGGACTTTGACAGTGAAAGAAACTGACACACTCTCCCTACCTACAGTTTTCTGTCCCTAGAAAAAATGTTTTTTTTAAGCACAATTTAGCACAAGGAGAATTACCTCACTGTCCTTCCAGGTCCCTGGAAACAAGGACTTTGGCAGTGAAAGAAACTGACACACTCTCCCTACCTACAGTTTTCTGTCCCTAGAAAAAATGTTTTTTTTAAGCACAATTTAGCACAAGGAGAATTACCTCACTGTCCTTCCAGGTCCCTGGAAACAAGGACTTTGACAGTGAAAGAAACTGACACACTCTCCCTACCTACAGTTTTCTGTCCCTAGAAAAAATGTTTTTTTTAAGCACAATTTAGCACAAGGAGAATTACCTCACTGTCCTTCCAGGTCCCTGGAAACAAGGACTTTGACAGTGAAAGAAACTGACACACTCTCCCTACCTACAGTTTTCTGTCCCTAGAAAAAATGTTTTTTTTAAGCACAATTTAGCACAAGGAGAATTACCTCACTGTCCTTCCAGGTCCCTGGAAACAAGGACTTTGACAGTGAAAGAAACTGACACACTCTCCCTACCTACAGTTTTCTGTCCCTAGAAAAAATGTTTTTTTTAAGCACAATTTAGCACAAGGAGAATTACCTCACTGTCCTTCCAGGTCCCTGGAAACAAGGACTTTGACAGTGAAAGAAACTGACACACTCTCCCTACCTACAGTTTTCTGTCCCTAGAAAAAATGTTTTTTTTAAGCACAATTTAGCACAAGGAGAATTACCTCACTGTCCTTCCAGGTCCCTGGAAACAAGGACTTTGACAGTGAAAGAAACTGACACACTCTCCCTACCTACAGTTTTCTGTCCCTAGAAAAAATGTTTTTTTTTAAGCACAATTTAGCACAAGGAGAATTACCTCACTGTCCTTCCAGGTCCCTGGAAACAAGGACTTTGACAGTGAAAGAAACTGACACACTCTCCCTACCTACAGTTTTCTGTCCCTAGAAAAAATGTTTTTTTTAAGCACAATTTAGCACAAGGAGAATTACCTCACTGTCCTTCCAGGTCCCTGGAAACAAGGACTTTGACAGTGAAAGAAACTGACACACTCTCCCTACCTACAGTTTTCTGTCCCTAGAAAAAATGTTTTTTTTTAAGCACAATTTAGCACAAGGAGAATTACCTCACTGTCCTTCCAGGTCCCTGGAAACAAGGACTTTGACAGTGAAAGAAACTGACACACTCTCCCTACCTACAGTTTTCTGTCCCTAGAAAAAATGTTTTTTTTAAGCACAATTTAGCACAAGGAGAATTACCTCACTGTCCTTCCAGGTCCCTGGAAACAAGGACTTTGACAGTGAAAGAAACTGACACACTCTCCCTACCTACAGTTTTCTGTCCCTAGAAAAAATGTTTTTTTTAAGCACAATTTAGCACAAGGAGAATTACCTCACTGTCCTTCCAGGTCCCTGGAAACAAGGACTTTGACAGTGAAAGAAACTGACACACTCTCCCTACCTACAGTTTTCTGTCCCTAGAAAAAATGTTTTTTTTAAGCACAATATAGCACAAGGAGAATTCACTCACTGTCCTTCCAGGTCCCTGGAAACAAGGACTTTGACAGTGAAAGAAACTGACACTCTCCCTACCTACAGTTTTCTGTCCCTAGAAAAAATGTTTTTTTTAAGCACAATATAGCACAAGCACAAAACACACTGACACTCTCCCTACCTATCTTTCTCTTTCCCTAAACTAAAGGAATCCAGGTTAAGCAAGAAAGAAATAAAAGTCACTGTCCCTGCCTATGCTGCTCTATCCCTGCTCCGGAACACACTACACTAGGCCGCCGTTCTGGCGGCCTTTTATAGTGTGGGGCGTGTACTAAACCCCCTCAGCAATAATTGGCCACAGGCATCCTGCCTGTGGCCAATCATTGCTCTCCTCGCTGCCGGCGCTGTGATTGGCCAAGCATGCGGGGTCACAGTGCATGCTTGGCCAATCACAGCGCCTGGATGACACTGCGATGGCGTAGTGCATTGTGGGCCGTTCGAGTCACTCGAATTTGGCGCGAACGGCCCAAATCGTTCGATCTTCGTCGAACGATCGAACAGCCGATGTTCGAGTCGAACGTATGTTCGACTCGAACACGAAGCTCATCCCTAATGTTTAGACTTATTTAGACACACTCGTCTATCCATTACATGCACGTTCACATTCCCACGTTTGAGCTATTCATTATCATCCATCCAATATATACGGCGCTGATATATAGTCACTTTAGATTGGCAACTTAAAGGAATATTAGTAGGACAACTTTATCAGCGATATATGGCTATAGGCTCTTTCTTCCTTTTTTTTTGCTAATCTTAGCATTTTTCATCATGCATACACACCACTAGGGTGACCACATTTCCGAACTGCCATTCAGGGACGCCCCCGGGCACGCCCTCGCGCCAGCCCCAAAAAATATGATTTTTTATACTTTTTTTGCCAGTTTTTGGAAAAACAGTGGTCACCAGTTTAGACAGGTGGTATACATTTTTTACATATATATTTTTTATGGCCCCCACTTGTCAACTTCATTTTTTTACTTCCCCCCACTTGTCAGTTTCATTTTTTATTGCTACCCACTTGTCAGCTTCATTTTTATTGCCCCCCCCCCCAGGGCAGGGTCCCACTTTGTAAGCCTCATGTATTACTGTACTGCCCCCAGCCCCAGTGCTCCGACTTGTCACCTGACACCTGCTCCACTCAGGTTCCATTTTCCATTTGCTCACCTTCTAATCTGGACTGGTCTGGTGTGGTGGGCGGTTGGGCGCCAGTCTTTGTTCCTTGGCCTCAGGCAGTCGGGCGGCTCGGGCAATGCGCTGTGGGAGTCGGGACGGGAGGAGTCAGGAGGTGCTGCTGCCGCTGTCGGTGAAGGAGAGGTGGTGGGTGGACTGGGAGCGCAAGGCAGCACTGGGTAAGGGCCTTGCTCCTCTCTGCCTCGCTCTGAGAGACTCAGCGAATGTGAAGTCACTGGTTGCTAGACGCCAGGCGGGGTGGCCCTAGCAACCAGTTTGGCAATTGTCTATTAGGGTGGCTGTGTGTCCTCATTTCATTCCGGGACAATGTATTGTCCCGGAATGAAGGTGCCCGGGACACGGGACACAAATGCGAATTGCGGGACAATCCCGGGCAATCCGGGACACGTGGGCACCCTACACACCACATGATTCTATTATCGATACATTACAATAGTTCTTGATTTCATCCCATCCCTCCCTGCGTTATATATATTTTTTACATTAATGTTCTATGGGGCATACTATTGATAACTATATACCACGGGGTTGTGGGCTGGTTATTTACACATAAATGTATTAATCTTTCTTGGTCAACTTTCCATATATATATTTTCTTACATTACATTATGACACTTTTTGGTGAACAAACTGACACATTACCTTTACATCTTTCACTATTTGTGCGCTACGGATGCATTTGCCTTTGCTTGTGCATCCATTTCAGCACGTTGCACATGTATCATGTAAAGATTTAGGCGGTTCATCCATTGTTTTCTATATATTCACATCCATTTAATTTACACATTCCTCACCTTTTTGCATCAATCACAAGGTTTTTTCACAAATATTTAATTTGCTGCACACCTTTTCAAGGATATTATGTACATATATTTTTAGAATAGTTGGTACAATGAAACCATACACTTTTAAAAAAAAACATTTACTTCTTGGACACAGGTTAGACAGCATGTAATCAACTTGTAATTAACACTCGTTAGCACTTAATCACCTACACTTGTGGTTGGGTCAAATTACCTTTTTTGGGGGTATATCATGGGAATCATTTGTGCACTAGGCAGCTATGATTAACCACTTAACGACCGCTCACTGTATATATACGTCGGCACAATGGCACCGACAGGCACAATCACATACAGTGTACGTGATTGCCATTGTACAGTTGGGGGGTCCAATCGGACCCCCCTTCTGTACAGTGAGCGGTCGGAATTCGTCTGGGAGCGTTCCGAGATGGGGGGGGGGGGGGGGCGGCCGTTCGATTCCGGCCACCCCCCGCGATCGCTCCCGGCGAATGAGAATGCCCCCTCTGCCTGTGTAATGTAAACACAGGCAGAGGAAGCAGGAGGAAGTGATGTCATCTCTTGTGCGGCGCTCACATACACCGAGCGCCGTACAAGAGAAGACATCAAGGTTAGTGCACAAACACTACACTAACACCAGCACACATAGGCACATAAATCGCCCCCCCAGGCCCCCCCAGATCACCCCCCAGCCCCCAGTCACAGTGTCACAGATTGCAGTGACCATTTATTTACTGACCACAGCAATCAGTGACATTTGTGACTGTAAAAGTGTCACTACAGTTTAGTTTTAGGTCCAGTGTAGCCCCCTAACCCCCCTAATAAAGGTTTAACCCCTTGATCACCCCCCAGGTAACCCTTTCACCCCCTAGCACCGCCGTCGCTAAGCGATCATTTTTCTGATCGCTGTCTTAGCGTCGGTGATGCAGATCGGTAGCCAGTAATTTTTTTTAGGTTCGCCGCAGGTTTTTATGGCGTCAGGTACCCCCATAAATTATCTAATAAAGGTTTACCCCCTTGATCGCCCCCCAGGTAACCCTTTCACCCCCTATCACCACTGTCGCTAAGCGATCATTTTTCTGATTGCTGTCTTAGCGTCGGTGATGCAGATCGGTAGCCAGTAATTTTTTTTAGGTTCGCCGCAGGTTTTTATAGCGTCAGGTACCCCCATAAATTATCTAATAAAGGTTTAACCCCCTTGATCGCCCCCCAGGTAACCCTTTCACCCCCTATCACCACTGTCGCTAAGCGATCATTTTTCTGATCGCTGTCTTAGCGTCGGTGATGCAGATCGGTAGCCAGTAATTTTTTTTAGGTTCGCCGCAGGTTTTTATAGCGTCAGGTACCCCCATAAATTATCTAATAAAGGTTTAACCCCCTTGATCGCCCCCAGGTAACCCGTTCACCCCCTATCACCACTGGCGCTAAGCGATCATTTTTCTGATCGCTGTCTTAGCGTCGGTGATGCAGATCGGTAGCCAGTATTTTTTTTTTGTTTCGCCGCAGGTTTTTATAGCGTCAGGTACCCCCATAAATTATCTAATAAAGGTTTAACCCCCTTGATCACCCCCCAGGTAACCCTTTCACCCCCTATCACCACTGTCGCTAAGCGATCATTTTTCTGATCGCTGTCTTAGCGTCGGTGATGCAGATCGGTAGCCAGTAATTTTTTTTAGGTTCGCCGCAGGTTTTTATAGCGTCAGGTACCCCCATAAATTATCTAATAAAGGTTTAACCCCCTTGATCGCCCCCCAGGTAACCCTTTCACCCCCTATCACCACTGTCGCTAAGCGATCATTTTTCTGATCGCTGTCTTAGCGTCGGTGATGCAGATCGGTAGCCAGTAATTTTTTTAGGTTCGCCGCAGGTTTTTATAGCGTCAGGTACCCCCATATATTATCTAATAAAGGTTTTAACCCCCTAATTGCCCCTAGTTAACCCTTTCACCAGTGATCATCATATAAGTGTTACGGGTGACGCTGGTTAGTTAGTTTGCTTTTTATAGTGTCAGGGCACCCGCCGTATATAACCCAATAAAGGTTTAACCCCCTGATCGCCCGGCGGGTGATATCAATTAGGTTTTAGCGTCAGAGAGGGTCTGCGTCACACCCCAGGCAGCGTCAGGTTAGTGCCAGTAACGCTAACACCCACGCGTTAAGCATACACCCCCCTTAGTGATATAGTATCTGAACAGATCAATATCTGATCTGATCAGATCTATACTAGCGTCCCCAGCAGTTTAGGGTTCCCAAAAACGCAGTGTTAGCAGGATCAGCCCAGATACCTGCTAGCACCTGCGTTTTGCCCCTCCGTCCAGCCCAGGCCACCCAAGTGCAGTATCGATCGATCACTGTCACTTACAAAGCACAACACACATAACTGCAGCGTTCGCAGAGACAGGCCTGATCCCTGCGACTCCAGTGCTGTAGGAGGTGATTTCACCACCACAGTTAAAAAAAAAAAGCAAATATGCCGAAGCATTGGGGCAGCAGGGGCGGAGGAGTGATTTTGCTCCTAATGCCGCGTACATACGGTCGAAATTCCGACGGAGGCTTGCCCGTGGAAAAGTCCGACCATGTGTACGCGGCATAACTTTTTTGCGGGAGGATGCCCCCATGCTTCGGCATATATTAATGGTGCATGTATGCCCATCATTAGAAGTGGGTGGATGAAGGGCGGTATTCTAATGGTGGGCATACCCACCGATCAATCTCTTTTTTCATTCAGCCAACTGGCTGCATGAAAAAAAAAAAGATTACAATACATGTCCAACAAGGACCAGCAACGTACTGGTATGTTGCTGGACTTTGAATGGTTATACCAGATTGATGCCTGCGGGTTTAGGTATCATCTTGGTATCATTCTTTTCAGCCAGCGGCCGGCTTTCATGTAAAAGCAATCCTAGTGGCTAATTAGCCTCTGGACTGCTTTTACAAGCAGTGGGAGGGAATGCCCCCCCCCCGGATATAAAAAGCGCCATTGGGAAATTGGAAAAGCATTTTATCACACCGATCTTGGTGTAGTCAGATGCTTTGAGGGCAGAGGAAAGATCTAGGGTCTAGACCCCAGTTTTTTCAAAAAAAGAGTACCTGTCACTACCTATTGCTATCATAGGGGATATTTACATTCCCTGAGATAACAATAAAAATGATAAAAAAAAATAAAATATGGAAGGAACAATTTAAAAATAAAATAAAAAAGCAAAATTAATAATAAAAAAAAAAAAAAAGCACCGCTGTCCCCCCCTGCTCTTGCCCAATGGCGACCGCAAGCGTCGGTCTGGCGTCATATGTAAACAGCAATTGCACCATGCATGTGAGGTATCACCGCGAAGGTCAGATCGAGGGCAGTAATTTTAGCAGTAGACCTCCTCTGTAAATCTAACGGGGTAACCTGTAAAGGCTTTTAAAGGCTTTTAAAAATGTATGTAGTTTGTCGCCAATGCACGTTTGTGCGAAATTTTAAAGCATGTCGTGTTTGGTATCTATGTACTCGGCCTAAGATCATCTTTTTTATTTCATCAAACATTTGGGCAATATAGTGTGTTTTAGTGCATTAAAATTAAAAAAAGTGTATTTTTTCCCCAAAAAATGCGTTTGAAAAATCGCTGCGCAAATACTGTGTAAAAAAGAAAAATGCAACACCCACCATTTTATTCTGTAGGGCCTTTGCTTTAAAAATATATATAATGTTTGGGGGTTCAACATAATTTTCTTGCAAAAAAAAAAAATGTTTTCATGTAAACAAAAAGTGTCAAAAAGGGCTTTGTCTTCAAGTGGTTAGAAGAGTGGATGTAAGCTTCCTAATGTTGTGTGTAAAATGCCAGAACAGTTCAAAACCCCCCCAAATGACCCCATTTTGGAAAGTAGACACCCCAAGCTATATACTGAGAGGCATGTCGAGTCCATGGAATATTTTATATGTTGACAAAAGTTGCGGAAAAAAGACAATTTTTTTTTTTTTTTGCACAAAGTTGTCACTAAATGATATATTGCTCAAACATGCCATGGGCATATGTGGAATTACACCCCAAAATACATTCTGTTGCTTCTCCTGAGTACGGGGATACCACATCTGTGAGACTTTTTGGGAGCCTAGCCGCGTACGGGACCCCAAAAACCAAGCACCGCCTTCAGGCTTTCTAAGGGTGTAAATTTTTGATTTCACTTCTCACTGCCTATCACAGTTTCGGAGGCCATGGAATGCCCAGATGGCACAAACCCCCCCCCCAAATGACCCCATTTTGGAAAGTAGACACCCCAAGCTATTTGCTGAGAGGTATTGTGAGTATTTTGCAGATCTCGCTTTTTGTCACAAAGTTTTGAAAATTGAAAAAAAAAAAAAAAAAAAAATTTTCTTTCTTCATTTTCAAAAACAAATGAGAGCTGTAAAATACTTGCCATGCCTCTCAGCAAATAGCTTGGGGTGTCTACTTTCCAAAATGGGGTCATTTGGGGGGGTTTTGTGCTATTTTGGCATTTTATGGCCTTCGAAACTGTGATAGGTAGTGAGGAGTCAAATCAAAAATTTGTGCCTAGAAATCCTGAAGGCGGTGCTTGGTTTTCGGGGTCCCGTACGCGGCTAGGCTCCTAAAAAGTCCCACACATGTGGTATCCCCGTACTCAGGAGAAGCAGCAAAATGTATTTTGGGGTGCAATTCCACATATAACCATGGCATGTGTGAGCAATATATCATTTAGTGACAACTTTTTGTAATTTTTTTATTTTTTTTTGTCATTATTCAATCACTTGGGACAAAAAAAAAATATTCAATGGGCTCAACAGGCCTCTCAGCAATTTCCTTGGGGTGTCTACTTTCCAAAATGGGGTCATTTGGGGGGGTTTTGTACTGCCCTGCCATTTTAGCACCTCAAGAAATGAGATAGGCAGTCATAAATTTAAAGCTGTGTAAATTCCAGAAAATGTACCCTAGTTTGTAGACACTATAACTTTTGCGCAAACCAATAAATATACGCTTATTGACATTTTTTTTACTAAAGACATGTGGCTGAATACATTTTGGCCTAAATGTATGACTAAAATTGAGTTTATTCGATTTTTCTTATAACAAAAAGTAGAAAATATCATTTTTTTTCAAAATTTTCGGTCTTTTTCCGTTTATATCGCAAAAAATTAAAATCGCAGAGGCAATCAAATACCATTAAAAGAAAGCTCTATTTGTGGGAAGAAAAGGACGCAAATTTTGTTTCGGTACAACATTGCATGTCCGCACAATTTACAGTTAAGGCAGCGCAGTGCAAAATTCTGAAATCACCTTTGGTCCTTTAGCTACCAAATGGTCCGGGGCTTAAGTGGTTAAACACTAAGAAAGTGTAAAACTAGTCAGCTCTATAACAGAATTTTGTGACTTGCTGTGCTGTATTTGGATTTTTGAAGATTTTACATAATAAAGGCTTTTTATTGGAGTGCTGCTGTCCAGAAGACTTGATCTTTTGCCTGAAATTGCATTGCCTGCACCCTTGGCTGTTGGGAGGAGATAACCACCTAGAGGACATCTACACCTGAGCGGTTCTTGTTTTTTGTCTGAAAAATAGGCCCGATCCCTAAAGCGGTTGTATACCCCAATTTTGAACTTTTACCTATAAGGCTTACCTGTACGGTTTAGGAGATATTCCCCTCGCAATGAGCCGCTAAATGCAGCGGCGCATGCGCAGCGGGGATTATCGGCTAAAGCCCGGCAGCCGCCGGACCTTGCCGACGCGCGGGAGTGACGACATCGCCGCTCCAGCCACTCTCAGCGCTGGAGCGGCGATACCCAGAAGACAAGCCGAGGCAAGATGACATCTCCCTCGGCGTGGACCAGGTAAGTTCCCGACGCCTCGTTCTAAGGTAAGTATTTCATAATGAGCTAGTTTGCGGTGCATACTAGCTCATTATGCCTTTTGCCTTTTTAGGTATGAAAAAAAAAAAAAAACAACAGCAGCGCGTATACAACCTCTTTAAGTGGTTAAATACTTTTCAGACACTGTAATGTTCAGTTCTTCCCACTAGATGTCGCACATTCCTCACTATCATCCATCATGCTGAAAACAATTTATAAAATACCTCTGGGTACATTGTATCCATCCTCTATCATAATAATAGTCATACAGAGGGGCAATGCATTCTCGAATACGTCACAAAAGGGGAGTGAAAGAAAACACCAGACGCAGACTCCGCAACAAACACGGTAATGGCAATCCAGATCGAGGTTTGGTTATGGCACTAGGGCGCATGCGCAAGATTTCTAACAGGGACCCAGTAAAGGCGGAAGTGGCGTCAGAAAGGGAAGCAATGAACAGGAGCAAGAATGGCGATTTCTATACCCGGAAACATAGAAAAACAGAACGCTAGACGTTTTACAAAAAATAGATGTAATAAGCATTGCAATAACCTTGGGTAATAGAATAACTAAAAAATAGAAAACGTGGGCCGGGGTTTACTTCCTCTTTTACTGTTAGGCCCTTTGGATCCCCCTGATGGTATTGGGCAAAATGCACTGCCAGCGGTCGCTCATTATCTTTTTTTCTTTATGCTTGTGATATGTTCACCAATTCTGAATTCCCTTTTAGTCTTGCCTACATAGATCTTATTGCAAGGGCACCCAATCATATAGACCAGTGTATCTCAAAACCTGTCCTCAAGTACCCCCAATAGGCCATGTTTGCAGGTTTTTCTTTATCTTGCACAGGTGCTTTAATCAGAGTCAATGGCTTGGTATTTTGGACAGCTATTTTATGTAAAATAAATTCCCAAAACATGGCCTGTTGGGGGTACTTGAGGACACGGTCGAGAACCACTGATATAGACTACTTTCGTTGTCGAGCATTCGATGAACTGCCTAATTTTGAAATGTTTCATTCGATCTGAACTGGTGAACCTATCTGTCCGTTGGACATATTTACAAATATGGCAATGACCACAGGCGGTGCATTTGGCACAAAGGGGATAGGTCCGTTAGCCAGTTTTTATTCGGGGTCCTTTGAAATTCTGAATGTAACAACATATCACAGAGATCACTGGCCCTTCTCGCCATCATCAAGGGTCTAGGGCCCACAATCTCCGCCACCATTGGGGATACCTTAAGAACGTGCCAGTGTTTTTTAAGAATTGTTTCAACCTGGCGCCACTGTGAGCCAAACCTCGTGATCACCCTTGGATGATTTCCTCATTTTTGATCATTTTCCCATTTATCCTTCTTTCCAAGCAGGGTTATATGATCAGTTTCTCCTGCCCTCTTTTTGGCCTTTTTAAGGACCCTATGTGGGTAGCCTCTTTCCCTAAATTGCTGATAGAGCTCCTTCGCTTCTTCCCCAAAATAATTGTGTTTGGAACAGTTTCTCCTAATTCGTAGAAACTAGCCAGTTGGAATTCCTTGCATCAACGACCTAGGGTGATGGTTCTGTGCCTGAAGGAGGGTATTGGCTGCCGGAAAGTTTTGGTCACTATTTTCAAGCCATCTATAGATACCTGTAGGTCGAGGAAAGATATTGTCTTCTCATGGTGGGTATAGGTCAATCTAATATTTCTTTAATTTTGATTGAGCTCATCCATGAACTCCATCAGCTGTTCAATAGTTCCGTTCCACACCATGAGTACGTCGTCGATGTACCTCAGACACGCCTTTTTAAGGATCATATGTGAGTAGCCTCTTTCCCTAAATCGCTGATAGGGCTTCTTCCCCAAAATAATTATGTTTGGAACAGTTTCTCCTAATTTGTAGAAACTAGCCAGTTGGAATTCCTTGTATCAATGACCTAGGGGTGATGGCTCTGTGCCTGAAGGAGGGTATTGGCTGCCGGAAAGTTTTAGTCACCTTTTTCATGCCTTCTATAGATACATGTAGGTCGAGGAAAGATATTGTCTTCTCATGGTGGGTATAGGTCAATCTAATATTTCTTTCATTTTGATTGAGCTCATCCATGAACTCCACCAGCTGTTCAATAGTTCCGTTCCACACCATAAGTACGTCATCGATGTACCTCAGACACGCCACACAGTGGCCGAGGTACATCGAGGACACATACACCTTCTCCTCCTTCCACAGGCCCAAATGAAGGCATGCATACGTCAGGGCCCATGGCGCTACCATATATGTTCCTCTTACCTGATAATTAATTCCTTCAAATAGGAAAAAATGATGGGTTAACATGAACTCAAAGAGTTCCAGTACAAACTCATTATGTGCACCAAGCAGAGGATGTTCAAGCTCTAAAAAGTGGCCTGCTGCCTTTAGATCCCAAGAGTATCTCCTAGTTGTGGGCTTACCTTTAGCAATTCATTCACCGCACCTGAAGAGCGATTTAGTTTGCAGGTTCTTCATACATAGGAGTATTGACTTGCATTTGCACGAGCCCCCTTCCAGTTTATTGTGGAACTAACCAGCGGACCCAAGCTTACCTGGCTGATTATCTCCAACATCCAACTCACCCCCCCCCCCCCCACCACCATCATGATCAGAACTTAATAGAATATGTGTCTTTTTATTTTAACAAGTGTTAAAGGGATTGGATTTGCCGCTTTAATTGAACATTTTTTTAATAAAGCAATGTGTGTGCCACTTAGTGACTATCTTGGAGAGTTTATCTTTCCTTTGTGTCAAAACTTTCCAAGTAAAGGGCCAGTTTACTTTACTTCAAACATTGGGGTGGGAGACTGACTGAAGACAGAGAGAATTTAATGTCCCAGCATCAGTGAGAGTAACAATGTCTCAGGCTTGGTGTTTAGAGGAGGAGGAAGAAAAAATAAAAATATATAGAACATGTGGCCATTAGGAAGAAAAATAGTGCCCCATCATTGGTGCCAGTGGGAGGAATAGTGCCCCATCATTGGTGTCAGTGGGAGAAACAGTGTTCCATCATTGGGGTCAGTGGGAGGAATAGTGCCCCAGCATTGCCTCTTACAATTAGCAGAATCATTATTTCTAACATATGAGAGTTTTGAAATTCAAATATATACACAGGAACATGAAATATAGGAGGAATGTAGGCATTCTATCAGCTTTGTATTGTAGTTTGTGTATTCCTCTCCTGGTTTCCCTTATCATCCCTTTTCTGGGTGACGCCCTTATCCCTTTCCATTGCGCTGTGATCCCTGCTCCCCCTCCTCCCTTGTTCTGGTTATTTTTAACCCCTGCCCTGGTGACCCCTGTTAGCTTTTTCATTCTATTTGCCTGGTGACCCCGGTCTCATCTGTTGCCCTGATGACCCGTTTCCCATGTCCATTGTCCTGGTGACCCCAGTTGCTCTTTTCTCTTGTTTTGGTGACTTTATTCCACTTCATTTTTCACATTGTAAACCCAGTTTCCCTTATCTTGTGTCTGGTGACCTCCCTTTCTCGTTATTTTGTGTCCTAATCCCCCACCCCCGACTGTCCGATTGGACAACATTTCCTTTTGCTGCCTGTGGGGTTTTTTTCTATGAATTATTATTATTGTTTGAGAATATGTATCTGGTTGTAAGATTTAGATTTTTATAATAAAACTGGTTTCTAAAAAAAAAGAAGTTCCAAATAGTCCAATAATAATCCAACAGAAAGATGAAGAGGACTAGAGGTCCCAGCAAGCACCAAGAGGATTCCGCATGACAGAACACAAATCAGGCCACGCTGCTAGCAATAATCACTGTGTTGCTGGGAGAGCACAATAGTTCTGCGGGAGGCATTCCTTCATTAACACTGTCTGTGTTAATAGGGAAATTAAGGGATTTTCTTTTCTGCAACCAAAGAAAATCACACCATCTATGACCGGCTTTAGGCTTGGGGGTTGTAACAGAACATCCCACACTCCGCTTGCGTGCTTCCGTCATATACTGCTTCCTCCAGTCTGAATATAGATATTACATATTGCAGGCGCTTGCAACCAAGAACTAGGCAGTACTCGTTTTGGCTGCTGAACTGGAACTGTTTATTTTGAACAAGAATCCAGGCTTTTATACACTTGAGAAGGAGGTTCCCCCCTTTTGATCATATTTACCCTAACAATACCAACTGTAACCAGAAACATAAGTTAACATGAGCTAATTAACTAATCATTTAACCAGCCTAAATGACGGGGTTTGACCTTTCAGGTCAGACTTGCCGTCTTCTAGCTCAGAAGACACAATACACATTATCAGAAGTATAAACACAGAACTCCTTCACACAATAGCAGACCTACTTACAATAAACATATTATGGCAGGAGGCCCCAGACAAGTGGCTTGCTGATGACGACAGCATCTGCTACGAATCCCACACTGGCAGAGACAGACCATCATGGCCTTTTTAATAATGTCCTTTTGCATTACATAACAGAACATTTTCCTATATGCTTGTAGCTTCCTCAAATGCCAGGGCCCATAGTCAGTAGGCAAGAGGCTAGCATTCAGTCCCCACCAAAAGCCCCTGTCCCGGGTGAGTCTATCACAGGGGTACCATGCTCACAGGTGGGGTATTTGGGAAGCATCTTATAACCAATAAGAAAATTAGAGGATACAATGAAAACAAGACAGAAGCGGACTCGGTATAGAAATTTAATGGTTTTCTTCAAGTATATTAGAATTCAGACATGTGAAAGCCAAGGCACAATTATCAATACAGACATGTTATTAGTGTATATAGATGACATTCATCACCTGGAAGTGAATATAGAACTACACACAAGAATAAGCAATAAAAGCCAACATTAGTCATTGCCATATATTACATCATAAAAGGAAAAAAGTGACAACAGACAGTTACAAGTAAAGATCGTCTAGCGAACCCACCGCTCACCATAACACTGTTCCTGAGATACGTCTCCATGAATTCCCACTCTGGAATATTAATGTCCTTTTAGAGTTGCCTTTAAAAGCTTTAAACTAGGGGATCTATTTCGGAAAACTATCTGTAGACCATTTGTAAGGTTCAGTAAAAACTCCAGTCCATCAGTTGTACCTGTGTGGAGGTTTGTATGTACGTAGGTCTCTACCACTTCCCAAATCCCTGTATATTGCATTTACCAAGATGCCCATCTAAAAAATTTTTTAGAAGGTTCATCTTCCAACAAAACAAAGACCCTAAGCACACAGCCAAGATAACAAGAGAGTGGCTACGGGACAACTCTGTGAATGTCCTTGCGTGGCCCAGCCAGAGCCCAGACTTGAACATCTCTGGAGAGATCTGAAAACGGCTGTGCACAGACGCTCCCCATCCAACCTGACGGAGCTTGAGAGGTCCTACAAAGAAGAATGGGAGAAACTGCCAAAAAATAGGCGTGCCAAGCTTGTAGCATCATACTCAAAAAGACTTGAGGCAGTAATTGGTGCCAAAGGAGCTTCACCAAAGTATTGAGCAAAGGCTGTGATACTTATGTACATGGGATTTTTTTTTGTTTTTTATTTTTAATAAAATTTGCAAAGATTTCAAACAAACTTCTTTCATGTTGTCATTATGGGGTATTGTTTGTAGAATTTGGAGGAAAATAATAAATGTAATCCATTTTGGAATAAGGCTCCATGTACACAGAAGCTGATAAACTGCAGTTAATGGGCGTTTTGCCGTTTTTTTAAAAAAGCCCATTAACTGCACTCTATGTTAGCCTATGTGTTCATGTACACATAACGTTTTTTAGCTTTAATGAGCAGTGGAGTTAATGGGCTTTTTTCTGAACGCAAGAAATTTGCGTTCAAAGTGCCGTTTTTCGGCAGAAAAAAACGCAAAAAAATGAAAAACGCCGAAAAATGCTCATAAACGCTCAAAAACGCTGGCCGCGAGCGTTTTTTAGCAATTTTTGGTCCATTGAAAATTTATTTTTTTTTTTTTTAAAGCTAAAAAACGCTACACTGAAAAACGCTAATAAAAGCTAGTAAAAAAAACGCTGATAAAAGCTAGCTTTTTCTGCTGCTTTAAAAACGACCGTTTTTGAGCTTCTGTGTACATGGAGCCTAAGGCTGTAATATAACAAAAAGGTGGAAAAAGTGAAGCGCTGTGAATTATTTCCGGATGCACTGTATGTTATGAGGGATAGGAAAAAACAAAAGCAAAAACTGCGCTATCTACACCAATAAAATGACAGCAGCACCTGTGATTATGTGATAACATAAAAAAGACAAAAAATATAGAAAAACAAATGCGCTACATTGTGAGTAATTAACCGATAATAAAGCCAGTTAAGTGAAATCCACAAACACACTGATGAATCAAAAAGTCCATAAAGTGATGACTGGCCGGTCCGCCGTAACCTGTCCCGTAGTGATGACGTCAGCACGCACACCTCTCGACGTACGTTTCGTGTTCCTACACCTCCCCATTGACGACGTGTAGGAACACGAAACGTACGTCGGGAGGTGTGCATGCTGACGTCATCACTACGGGACAGGTTACGGCGGACCGGCCAGTCGATTTGTCTATTTACTACATTCTAATTGTAAGTGTTTTTAACCCTTTTCTTAATAAATTTGATATTGGGTAATGCACTATTGAGCTCCTTCTGTCTTTTTGGGAATGTCTGCTGTGATTTAAGCCGTCTATTGGACTTCATTGGACCATTTTCTGGGATTGCAGATGGGCTCATATGTTTCTTACTTCTGGTAAGCAGTTTATATCGTTGGTGGTGGACACGGGTGTTGCATGCACCATTCATCAAGTTTATAACTGTCTATTCCCCCACGGTCTCTCCTCATCTTTGGCCCTGATGGAACTTTTTATTCACTGACACACGTCACATTTTACTTTGTTCACCTGTCATCACATTATGGACTTTTTGATTCATCAGTGTGTTTGTGGATTTCACTTAACTGGCTTTATTATCGGTTAATTACTCACATTGTAGCGCATTTGTTTTTCTATATGTTATGAGGGATGGCGGTGCCGGATTGTGCGATCCCAGCGACACGATAGACTTGGGGTCGATTTACTAAAACTGCAGAGTGCAAAATTTGGTGCAGCTGTGCCCCCCCCCCTCCAGTTGGATCAGTGCTAGTGACACAGACAGACAATGCACAGGCCCCCATTAAAGCACATACGAGCAAAATCAAAATTGGAATCTCTCTTTTGGTTGAAGTTGCTCTTTCAAATGTATAAAAAAAAAAAAAATGAGTATACAGAGGAAGGATGACTGCGGCGTTATCACAGGAACAGTGCTATTCACTGTTTGGCATATTTAATAAGCCAATGTAAAAAGGACCATGGCGATGAACAGGAGCGTAACCAAAAACCAACCAACCAATATCATCCCAATGTGCTGCAGTCAAATCAGATTCATGTTGACTGGCTGCTTTGGGTTATGGCCTTCAGCTCTTTGACTTAGTAAATCAGCCCATATATAAACATTGAGCACGTGGATCATTAAAACCTTTTCATTACACTCAACATATATGTCATTTTCAAGGTAATAAGTGCAAAATTTAGGACGGTCATCCACAAGACTGCGTTGCGGATGTGGTTGACTGAGCACAACCAGACTTATACTATAACTAAGGGCAAAAGTTTTTTTTACTGTTGTATAGAGTGGAGAGGGATTAGACCCCTTGTTAGGTTTGTATTGCTGTCTAGGAGATTCACCCTCTCTATTTGTCCTGTTTACCAACAGGGGGTAATAACCCTCCCTTACTCTATCCAAAAGGAGTTTTGCCTATAGTTCTACTTTAACGTTTCCTTTGGCAAATGCCTCTCTGCTTCAGCTGTTCTCCCATGATGGGTATAGCAGTAAAGTTATGAAAACGCTGCAATCGTGGGACCAAATGGTGAGGCACCGGTCACATGATCCTACCCAAAGGGGAGGGTCGGTATTCAGGAGGAGTTGCTGATTAGCAGGCTCTATCAGTCCCCTTTGGCTGAGGTCACATGACCCAGTTTACTATGCTTCAGTTATGAATAGACACAGGAACGATCGGTAGTGATCAACCACTGTGTTCATTCAGAAAAAGAAGGGGGCGGTAAATTACGCTCTCCATCCTGAAATGTCCCCCACAGCAGCTGACAGGAGAGGAGAGGCAGCAGGGTGAATCATTGCTGCATGGGGTAATTAGGGTGTGAGTAGGAACGTCCGGTACACCCTGTGCACACACCTATACATATTGAATGAATGACTTGTATAGTGCTACAATTGCGAACTGAATCGCCTCAAGGCGCTTTTTGCAGCCAGTGTCTTGCTGGCTGGTGCGGTAGTTTACCCCGTAGGATCTCGACACGCTTGGGACACACATTCGTACACATATATGTACACATATATACTGGGCCAATTTGGACAAGATCCAATTAACCTACCAGCATGTCTTTGGAGTGTGGGAGGAAACCGGAGTACCCAGAGGAAACCCACGCAGACACAGGGAGAACATGCAAACTCCAGACAGATTGTGTCATGGTCGGGATCCGAACCAGCGACCCTTTTTGCTGCTAGGTGAAAGTGCTAACCACTACACCACTTTATATTGAGGCACCTTGATCAGGATGGTGGGGATGTCATTCTAGTACAGGTCCCCTTTAAGTGAAAAACCCAAGAGCCAAATTTCAATAACCAGAGGCAATAAAGGCAGCAGAAAGAAGGGATTGCCAGAGAACAAATCAAGGCAAGACCAGACCTCCAATCTCTGAATCACAAGATTGGAGCAGGGGATAAAATGTCTGCCTCAAAAAAAAAAAAAAAGACGTATTATAAACCATATAAAATACAGCTTTATTACTATAGTATATTTAAAATACAAAGACATTAAAAACATTCCATATCTCTTTCTATATCTTCATTCAATAGCATAAGGCATGTGCAGAATAGCTTGATGGATTGACGCGTTTCATTGCTTAATCAGGAACCACTTGCCATTATTAAAGGATATGAAATGTCCGGTCTTGTCTTGATTGCTATAAATACATGGAGGATAGCACCTAATTTATTTTTGTAAAGGTCTCCCAATCACTGTCATAATTGGATTGCCAGAGGATGATCAATACAATGATCATAGACATTAGGGATGTGGGGGTTACTATGTCATGCTCAGCCGGCCCTCACTCCTCTCCACCCAAATTCGAACTGTACAGATCCCAATTAACAATACTGATGGAACCACATTTTTTTAGCTTTCATTAAAAATGTGGTCAGTGGAAGGACATGTTCCAAGGCCCTTCAAAAGCCCTCCTTGCCTGGACTGACTGGCTCCAGAGTTCTGCAATAATAGTCCACATCTAATGCTTAACATTAAAGGGAACTTTATTTTATATACAGTATTTATAGGATTCAACCTGTGTTGAAGGTTACTAATCCGTTCTCAACAGCTGAGAAGGCCATTAGTCTAGCCCCAGGTTGGTTGTGGCACCATCGTTGTATGGAATTGGTTTGTGTATAAAGGCCAGTTTGTTGCCGGAAGCTTTCTGAGACTGTCCTTCAAACTTTTGGGTGGAGGTCTTTTAACAAAAGATGTCAGAACATCCCAGTTGAGTTTTCAGCAACATTTAGGAAATGTTAGTGAATATATGCACACACATTTGGAAACAAACATCTTAGTTAGTAGACTAGTCACAATGATTTGAACATAAGGCAGTAAACCTAAGGCAGAGTGCACAAGAGGGGGGTACAGGGACACTCGAGGGGAAACCCCCGAATTACATGCAAACAGCAAAGACAAGAGTCAAACTCCTGAATGAATTTCCTTCCCGAGTCCAAGGCAAAAACATTGTCAGGGCTTTACTATGCTTAAGACGTAATAATAAATACTATATATGTATAGGGATAGCGTTTCAGCGTGCAGTTGGGTCCTTATCTTTGTAGACTAGATTACATCCAACCCTTGTTTTCCGAACATTCAGTGATACAGAAGATAAAACAATGATGAGAATCTTGAATATTTGATTCCTCCTGGAGTTTGATGCAAGTTATAACATTTTCTAATATTAGTTTATTGGCCAAAAATAGCCATCGCCAAAGAAACGCTCAGATGAGTGTGTGGCCCATAGTGTGGGGTTTAGAACAACTCTAAACTCTCCTCTGTTCTACATCTATCTGGAGGAAGCCCAAAGAGGACAACCGACCAGACCAGCCTTTCACAACCCTCTTATCACAGATGAACCCTTGGCATAACTTTCCAGTCCCAGGGAACCCCTACGAATAATTACTATATCAAAAGTTCACAGTACATTAGTGTGATGACCATAGAACAGTGGTTCTCAACCTTACTAGTGCCGTGACCCCTTGATAAAATTTCCCAAGTTGTGGGGACCCCTAACAGTAAAATTATTTTCGTAGCGTGGGTTGTCAGCACCCAAGGCAAGACAAGTAATTGGCGCCCCCAACCCGCAGACATTTAGTGCTCCCTGAGTCCCTTCCACTTGTACAGTATTAAAACCCCTTATGGTACATTTTAGTATGTACCACACTTTCTCTTTGCTCTCCTTTCTTTCCCTTTTAACTCTCGCTATCCTAATTTCTTGTTTTTTCCCCCCATCCCTCTCTCTAGCCGTCTTTTTTGTTCTTTCTCTTATTCTTTCTCTCCTTTTTCTTTGTTCTTCCCCCTCTTTTCCTCTCCCTTCCATGTATTCCCAATTTTTATTCCTTCTCTTACTCCTTGGTGGGGGGTGGGATCAGTGGCAGTGCTGGGGGGAGTTCTGATCGGCCAACTTAGGTGCTCTTGATGAAGGTCATCTGCTGATCTGAGAACTGTAGTGGGGACTTATAATGGCAACTATAATCACAGGTAGCGTTACTCACTGTGTCTCCGGCTTTGTGGGGTCTCGTAGCAGTGACACGTATGCCGAACTCAGGAGATAGGGTCTTCTCCAGACCCTCCCACTTCACATTCCTCACCAGTCAGCTGACCTCTAGTCTCTGCCCCCCCCATCCATGCCGTGATCTGAATAGGCGGCTGCGGGCTTCAGGAACAGCCCTGCTGGGTGGCTATGAAAAGGCTGGGAGAGCAGCGTGGGCTTCAGGAACAGCCCATGATTTGGTGACCCCTGGCAAATTGTCATTCGACCCCCGAGGGGGTCCCGACCCCCAGGCTGAGAACCACTGCCATAGAAGAAAGCCCCCTACACTTGTGATCAGTGGGAAGATTGCCCCTTACATTGGTGGTAAGTGAGTAGAATGGCCCTTACATTGGTGATCAGTGAGAAGAATGGCCCTTACATTGGTGATCAGTGAGAAGAATGGCCCTTACATTGGTGATCAGTGAGAAGAATGGCCCTTACATTGGTGATCAGTGAGAAGAATGGCCCTTACATTGGTGATCAGTGAGAAGAATGGCCCTTACATTGGTGATCAGTGAGAAGAATGGCCCTTACATTGGTGATCAGTGAGAAGAATGGCCCTTACATTGGTGATCAGTGAGAAGAATGGCCCTTACGTTGGTGATCAGTGAGAAGAATGGCCCTTACGTTGGTGATCAGTGAGAAGAATGGCCCTTACATTGGTGATCAGTGAGAAGAATGGCCCTTACGTTGGTGATCAGTGAGAAGAATGGCCCTTACGTTGGTGATCAGTGAGAAGAATGGCCCTTACGTTGGTGATCAGTGAGAAGAATGGCCCTTACGTTGGTGATCAGTGAGAAGAATGGCCCTTACGTTGGTGATCAGTGAGAAGAATGGCCCTTACATTGGTGATCGGTGAGAAGAATGGCCCTTACATTGGTGATCGGTGAGAAGAATGCCTCTTACATTGGAGGTCAGTGGGAAGAATGCCTCTTACATTGGAGGTCAGTGGGAAGAATGCCTCTTACATTGGAGGTCAGTGGGAAGAATGCCTCTTACATTGGAGGTCAGTGGGAAGAATGCCTCTTACATTGGAGGTCAGTGGGAAGAATGCCTCTTACATTGGAGGTCAGTGGGAAGAATGCCTCTTACATTGGAGGTCAGTGGGAAGAATGCCTCTTACATTGGAGGTCAGTGGGAAGAATGCCTCTTACATTGGAGGTCAGTGGGAAGAATGCCTCTTACATTGGAGGTCAGTGGGAAGAATGCCTCTTACATTGGAGGTCAGTGGGAAGAATGCCTCTTACATTGGAGGTCAGTGGGAAGAATGCCTCTTACATTGGAGGTCAGTGGGAAGAATGCCTCTTACATTGGAGGTCAGTGGGAAGAATGCCTCTTACATTGGAGGTCAGTGGGAAGAATGCCTCTTACATTGGAGGTCAGTGGGAAGAATGCCTCTTACATTGGAGGTCAGTGGGAAGAATGCCTCTTACATTGGAGGTCAGTGGGAAGAATGCCTCTTACATTGGAGGTCAGTGGGAAGAATGCCTCTTACATTGGAGGTCAGTGGGAAGAATGCCTCTTACATTGGAGGTCAGTGGGAAGAATGCCTCTTACATTGGAGGTCAGTGGGAAGAATGCCTCTTACATTGGAGGTCAGTGGGAAGAATGCCTCTTACATTGGAGGTCAGTGGGAAGAATGCCTCTTACATTGGAGGTCAGTGGAAAGAATGCCTCTTACATTGGTGATCAGTGGGAAGATTCCCTTCCTCACAGATAGTGAAAAAGATAATTATTCATAGTGGTTACATATCTGAGTCAGAAATTGCTCAGAAAACCCCTAGCCACCGCCACCACTTAGGGCTTCATGGTACCCTGGTTCAGAAAGACCAGACAAGGTTTTGGACAATTTCTGAAGAGAACAAGTGACCACATTTGGAGGATGGCCCAGGACTGCTTTTGTTTTGTGAAGTTTGGAGGATCTGGAACCCAGCTTGGGGGGAGTGATGAGCATGGAGCATCCTAAGATGGAGGTTCTTTGATTTTTCTTCTAACCTCATCCCTGTCAGCAAAGTCATCTTCTAAACTTCTCTTGCGATAGATATATTTTTCATGGTAAATGCAAGTACTATGTAACTTTCAGGTATGCATTACCTCTCATGGAGATCACAGTACTACCCCTGACTATGCTTTAATCTGTTTTTCTCTCCTTATTTACAGCACCATCTTTCTTCAGGGATTAACTAGGGTCATCATCTACTTCCTGCTCAGGGATGACCCAAACCTGGTGTCTGTGCCGGTCTTGGCTCCTGCTGTAGCCTCTCGTCCTGTGCTTGGCTATAATGTTACAAAGTTGATCACGGGGGAGGGGGGGGGGTTGGGGTTGGGGGTAGGAAACTGAGGAAATGGTTCCTCCTGCCTGCAACAGACTGATGACATCATCTCAGCCTGGGCAAAGTCATTGACTGGAGGTTTAAGGATACAGCTTATGTTAAACAAAGACACATGTCCTTTTAAACACGCCTGTCCATAGGACGGCATGGACCATCTGATCAGGCCTGCCTAAAACTGAACGGAACGCACATGGGAAAGGGGCCTAGGACTCGCAACTTCCACAGTATCATCTGTAGAAGGGGAGTGTTGAGGTAGGCTTTATTAGAACTGGATGGTCAAAGTGACAGATTCTCTTTAAGGCTGATAAGAGGGAGTAGAAGGTTATGCAAAGAGGAAGAAAGCCAAAAGAAATCTGATGGAGAACAGAAGCATACAGGAGGGTTTTCCAAAGTGGATGCCGTAGGCCAGAGGCTCAGGAGACCGTCAGGCCAACTATTCAAAGCCATGTTATAGCTTGCATCAAATTTATAGACATACAGAGTATTTTCAAAGTTGCAGATCTGTTTTAAATAACATTATATACACACACATATGGGAATATCATTCCATGAAATCTGAAAGTGCAAGCTCATAAGATGCAAACTTTTCCTGTACGGTGAACTTGTCCTATCACGGTGCACAAACAACAGTCAGATCTACGAGTAACATTCTATCAGTGTATGACGATACCGGTGATCATCAGTGACAGATACATTCAGACTGTCTAACTTAGATGACATTATAGTGAAATGGTTTCATATCATTTCTAGGTGTATAGTATGTGAACGTCTACTATGGGCTAACCCGTGCCTTATTGTCTGCTGACATTGACCTCACCAGGAGTGCAAGCAGACTAATATTAATGGAGTATATTCACTGTCTACATAGTATAAATAAAGTTGGGTCTACGGAATATTCTCAGCTCTGTGAACACAGAAAACAGCCTGTCTAAAACTCCATCATGACAGCAGGAAGACTGGGGGGGGTCATACACTTGGCTGCCTGGGGCTGTACATTGTATAATTCAGGTGCATTTTCCCACCTGGAGGTCCAGGTGCTGTGAACAGCCACCCCATAGACATGAATAGGTGTACATGGAAGTATGTGCAGGTATTTAAATAAAGCGTACAGACATAAAACCCTGAATGTAGACTGCATGCGTTGAGGTTTTACATCTGTATGCATGTTCATGTAAGCACCAGCATATACCCACATACAGCCGCGTATGGCTATGTCTATGGGGCAGCTGGCGGGCTGGGAGGGAGACACCAAAACTTTACACTGTACAGCTCCAGGTGGCCATATGCAGGAGCCCTGAAAGTGTATCTGAAGCCAAAACTTATTTTTGTTTGTTTTAGATAAAGAAAGGGATTTAGGTGACCAAGGGTGGCAGTGGTGGTCATTGGTCACTAGTTCTGGTTGGTGGCCATTGGCCGAGGGTCACCAGTTCCCCATGGCGGCCGAGGGTCACCAGTTCCCCATGGCGGCCGAGGGTCACCAGTTCCCCATGGCGGCCGAGGGTCACCAGTTCCCCATGGCGGCCGAGGGTCAACAGTTCCCCATGGCGGCCGAGGGTCACCAGTTCCTCATGGTGGCCGAGGGTCACCAGTTCCCCATGGCGGCCGAGGGTCACCAGTTCCCCATGGCGGCCGATGGTCACCAGTTCCCCATGGCGGCCGATGGGCACCAGCATATACCCACGCATGGCTATGTCTATGGGGCAGCTGGCGGGCTGGGGGGGAGACACCAAAACTTTACACTGTACAGCTCCAAGTGGCCATATGCATGAGCCCTGAAAGTGTATCTGAAGCCAAAACTTTTTTTTGTTTGTTTTAGATAAAGTAAGAAAGGGATTTTGGTGACCAAGGGTGGCAGTTGGTCACTAGTTCTGGTTGGTGGCCGTTGCCCGAGGGTCACCATTTCAGGTCTCTTCCTTTGCGGAGGTTCCCTCTAACTTCCTGTTGTGTCCACAGGACAGGAACTGAATGGAAAGCTCTTGAATGGGAACACAGAAGGCAAAAAAAAAAAACTGACAGATTTTAACCATTATCTACTCTATTCAACATGAAAAACAAAAAAATGGTTTTAGATACACTTTGAAGAAGATCAAGGTAAAGTGTTTGCTAAAGAAGTCAGAGCTTGTTCCTACCCATGTGGGGGAGGGTTTGCTTCTGTTTATGAAGCAGTTAGGATCAGAAATGCGATGTGTGATACAACAAGCCATTCTGCTGTATCTGAGCTGCTTTTCTACCCGTACAAGTCAAAGTAAATGCAACACAAAAGCATCTCAGAAGCAAGCCCAATAAAGGATATGAGCAACTACTAAGACAACCTGAACATTTGCTGCTTCCAAAGACCATATTGAGGTTATACCTGGAAGGCAGGACACTACAGCAACATAATAGGTAAGTGGTTATCACCTATTTTTCAGGGTGAATGGATTAATATTGTTAATAGTGCCAACAATTTACATATTGTACGGTCACATCAGTCCCTGAGGAGCTTACAATCTAGGGTGCTTATATTATATTCATACAAGGGCAAGTTTACACAGAAGCCAATTTACCTACCAGCACAGTTTTGGAGTTTAAGGATAATGGAGGAAACCCCCGCAAGCACTGGAAGGACGTGTAAACCCCATGTGGATAAGGAGAAACAGTATATATGGAACAATATATTACTTAAGATGGCTGCAGCCAGAAATGCTGGTGGGGGGGGGGGGGGGGTTCTACGTGATTTCTCAGCAAAATAAAGCATGGAGACATGGATGAATGAGGGAGTTTGCTTTGAGTATTAAAAATGAGTTAACCACTTGCCGACCAGCTCACTCACATTTACGTCGGCAAAGTGGTTTGTTACCGCAAAACGAAGTACCCGTACGTCGGCCCCTTTAAGAGCCATAGCAGGCGCGCCCGCTGCACGGCGGGGGACTCGATGTGCGTGATCGCCGCCAGCCACCCGCGATCGTGGGTATGAAAGCCAGAACGGGGATTTGTGTGTGTAAAGTAAGTAGAAACAGCGATATGTCTCCTCCCCCAGTCAGTCCCATCCCCCACAGTAAGAAACACTCCCTATGTAACACATTTAACCCCTTGATCGTCCCTAGTGTTAACCCCTTCCCTGCCAGTGACATTTATACAGTAATCAGTGCCTTTTTATAGCTCTGATCGCTGTATAGATGTCACTGGTCCCAAAAATGTGTCAAAAGTGTCCCATCTGTCTGCCCCAATATCGCAGTCCCGCTAAAAATAGCAGATCACCGCCATTACTAGTAAAAAAAATAATTAAAATGCCATAAATCTTTCCCATAGTTCGTAGACGCTATAACTTTTGCGAAAACCAATCAACATATGCTTATTGCAATTTTTTTACGAAAAAAATGTAGAAGAATACATATCGGCCTAAACTGAGGAAGAAATGTGTTTTTTGAAGAAAATAAATGGCGATATTTATTATAAAAATATATAAAATATTAAAATATTTTTTTTTCTTTTCAAAATTGTTGCTCTTTTTTTGTTTATAGTGCAAAAAAAAAAAAATGCAGAGGTGATCAAATACCACCAAAAGAAAGCTCTATTTGAAGGGGAAAAAAGGATGCTAATTTTGTTTGGGTACAACGTCGCACGACCGAGCAATTGTCAGTTAAAACGACGCTGTGCCATATTGCAAAAATTGGCCTGGTCATTAAAGGGGCCGCAGCCCCCCCCCAGCCCTCGTTTTACTTACCTGACACAGATCTTTCTCCGGCTGGAAACGAGCACACCAGTTGGTGTCTCGTGTCCTGATTGGATAGATTGATAGCAGCACAGCCATTGGCTCCCGCTGCCGTCAATCAAATCCAATGACGTGGGCGCCGGGGGGTTGATGCCGAGTCTTGCATTCTGTGTGAATGGACACAGAAGCAGGACTCCGGAGCACGCCTGCACGGGTGTCCACCTTAGGAGAGCCTTCTCCAACGTGGGCACTTGATGTGGAGAGGAGCCACCAGCGCCGCGCCGGGGGACCCCAGAAGAAGCAGATCGGGGCCACTCTGTGCAAAGCAAACTGCACTGTGGAGGCAAGTATGACATGTTTGTTATTTAAAAAGTGGGGAAATCTTACGGTTCTTAAAGCGGAGCTCCACCCTAAAGTGGAACTTCCGCTCATCGGAACCCTCCCCCCCTCCGGTGTCATATTTGGCACCTTTCAGGGGGGAGGGGGGTGCAGATTCCTGTCTAAGACAGGTATTTGCACCCACTTCCGGGAGTCCTCTCTGCGGGTATTCTGCGGGTAGTACGTCACTTCCCGCAGAATACCCGTTGTGTTCTGGGAAACACTCGGCTCACAGAACACAACAGGGACCAGTGAGAACGGCGCAGCGTAACTCGCGCATGCGCCGTAGGGAACCGGGCAGTGAAGCCGCAAGGCTTCACTTCCTGGTTCCCTCACCGAGGATGGCGGTGGGGGCAGCAGAGTGACGAGCAATCGCTCGTCTTCTGCTGCCGACGTCGCTGGACTCCAGGACAGGCAAGTGTCCTAATATTAAAAGTCAGCAGCTGCAGTATTTGTAGCTGCTGGCTTTTAATATTTTTTTTTTCAGGGAAGCTCCGCTTTAAGTGATTAATAAGCACTAATAAAAGCTTTATGGTTTAAAAAAAAAAATATAAAAAAATAAAAAAAAAGCGCTTTTGGTATTTGGTGCTCATATGCAGCGTAGTTCCACTTTAAATTTGACTATTTGATCTGCAAATACCATATCAATGGTATCCACTCCTGAGGAAGTGAACCAGGTAAACGAAACAAGTTGATAATTGGGAGGCGCTTGATTTTGGCATTGATAATTATCATCATGTACAATTTAAATATGTATATTTGTATGTTCATTTTTGGAGCTCTGATTAGTTAGCCTATTTCATTAAGGCATGTTTATTTTTTATTTTAGTTACTATTGGACAGATAATGTCTTAAACCGGGATTCAAATCCGGGACCCCAGTGCTGCAAAGCAGAAGATCCAACCACTAAGCCACTGTGCTGCCCAGATGGATTTTATTCCCACAAAAGGACAATATCTGCATAGAGTTTGTATGTTTTGCGTCTGCTTGTGTGGATTTTTATCCTAGTAGCTGATACTGGTAGGTGAATTACCTGGCTTCAATCCAATTGGACCTTACTGTGTATGAGCAATACGGATATCGGAATGTAAGCTCCTCTGGCCTGCCATGACCTGTTTAATGTAAAACTGCAGAAAATGGTTCAGCGCTATACAAACGAGGAAAGGAAATACAGTTTTCTCTTTTATCACTTCTACATTTACCTCCATGTCTATCATGAATACGAGTCCCTTTCTCCTATGGGTTGGGTTTTGGCATTGTACAGAAAGCTTGGTACATTCTCTATGCAATCAGATAAATAGCAGTAGTATTGTCGTACCATACTAGCCATTGATTAATGGAGAAAATCTGAAACTGAAGTCATTCCCTTCATTGGACAACTTACGTTATTTAATGATTTCGGGATAACTTGGATCCCCTTCCTTCGGCTTTATACAAATGTATAACGAATAAAAAAGCCAGACGAGGAGATCAACGTTATACCAAAACCTTTCATCTTTGGAAATTTAAAGCTTAAAATTTCCTAAAAAATAAATAAAAAATTACCGTATATAATAATAATAATAATAAGCACAAGGGACAATACGTACTTCAGTGAGATGTGTCCCTTGTGCTGCTGTGTCCTCGTTTAGCAGAAATCTTCCTCTTCTAATGCCCACCACCACAATCAATCGGGGGTTAATAGAGCTGAGGGAACTTTGTAAGCACTTATCAAGAGTGGCCGACGTATGCCAACACTTTCCACCCAGCTCTTCCAGTCAGAGAAGCCAGGACTACAGCTTCTATTAAATGGAGGGGTGGACCTTTCAAAACATCCACCTGTCCATTCATAGGGCGGGCCTGTGGGGGAAGGGGTCACCGCACACCCAGGGCATGTGCCCTGTATTTCCCACTGTATGTGCCCAGGGTTCTGATGCTGCCATCGCCCTCGATTGTTTAAAATACTTCACAAAGGCTGCAGCTGCAAGTACAATTGTAGTTCACTAGTATGGCCACGCTTCGCCATTTGGCTCCTCCTTAGACCAACACCGCTCACAGTCTCATGGATTATTACAGAGCAACAGTCCTGAGGCTCTGGTGCGCAAAAGAGGAAAGCGGGGTGTGGAGGGGATCAGAGGAAAGAAGGGGGTTGGGGTACAGAGATTAGCCATGAGAGTGGGGTGCAAAGTTTGGGGGTGTGGCCGGTGTGCAGAGGGGGGAAAAAGGGGCACAGAGGTAAGAAAGGATGGTGGTTTAAGGTGGTGGTTGAGGTGAAGATGTAAGCAGAGGGGGTTTAAGGGTGCAGAATGAGGGTTGGGGTCCAAAAGGTAAGCAAGGCAGAATTGGGGTGCAACGGTGAGGCAAGAGAGGGTTTGGGATGTGGAGGTATGCAGAGAGTGGGGGGGGGGAATCTGAGGTAAGAGAGGGAGCTCAGAGGTAAGGAATAGAGGAAGTGTTGGGGTGTATAGGTTAGCAGCGAGAGTGGGGCACAAAGGTGAGCCAAGAGGGGGGCTGGGTGTGGAGGTGAGCGGAAAGGGGGGTCTGATATGAAACATAAGGAACAGAGGTAAGAAGGGGGGGGGTTGTGGGTCCAAAAGGTAAGCAATGCAAGATTGGGGTGCAGAGGTGAGGCAAGAAGGGGGGTTTGGGATGTGGAAGTGAGCAGAGAGTGGGGGGAGGGGGAATCTGAGGTGAGGGAGGTGGCACAAAGGTAAGGACTAGAGGAAGGGTTGGGGTGCATAGGTTAGCAGCGAGAGTGGGGAACAAAGGCGAGCCAAGAGGGGGGCTAGGTGTGGAGGTGAGCGGAGAAGGGGTCTGATGGGAAACATTAAGGACAAAGGTATAAAGGGGGGGGGGGGGGGGGGAGTCTGAGATGAGAGAAGGGGCATAGAGGTAAGGAAGGAGGTGGGGTGCAGGTTTTAGGGTGCAGAGAATAGTGGGGTTTGGGGGTCCAAAAGGTAAGCAATGCAAGATTGGGGTGCAGAGGTGAGCAGAAGGAGTTGTGAGGTGCAGAAGTTTGTGGCGTGTTGGGGCCCAAAAGGTGAGTGGGTGGGTTTGAGAAGCACAGGTGAGCAGAGAGAATGGGGGGTCATCGGAGGAGGTAGACTTCTGCTAAATAGGGGCAGCACAAGGGACACATCCCACTGAAGAGAATGAATGTCCCTTGTGCTTATTTTGATTTTCTTTGCCGTTTAAGCACACTTGGCCAATAAAGGGATCATTAAACCCAAACTTTCTGCAAAACAGTTAAATAAAATAGTGCAAAAACATACATTATATGGGGAGAATTCTAGTAGAGTCAGCAGCTACCCCCATCTCATCTATTCCTTCCAGAAGCAGAGGTGGTCTCTCTTTCTAGGGAGGCACTGTGTAAAGTTCTACTGAACTTGAAAGTGTCAGCAGCAACACAACTTCAGAAGCCCTCGTCCCCCTCGCTCTAACCTCATCTTACATGTAGGGGGCCCCAAGCTACAAAGCATGGAACAAGAAGAGGAGCTCCTGAAAACAACAGTCGCTTAGTCTGCTTTTACCAGCAAGCAGTGTAAACACGTAAAAGGAAAAAAATAAAAAAAGTGAGTGCACTTGTAGGATGTGAGAAGAGACGCCGCTGTCTAGTCGGAGTGACGCGGTCCCGTCAGATTTGGTTGACCGCCAGGCAGCAGGAGGCTTTGGAGGCACTTATGGCCCTCTGGATCACCGCTGGACATTTCTCTTTCTTCACCAGTTTGTTATTCTCAAAGAGACCTTCGTTTCTTGGGATCCCATGGGAGCCGTCAGGAAGGGTTAACAGGCCTGTGTATGAGGAAAGCAAATCTCACTTAGGGCATTGCTCTGGCTTTGGTGGAACATTGCTAATCATGGAGAAAATAAAATCACGTGGTTTAAAATATGTTTGGATACCATAGATCTTCCCTTTTTGAGTTTTATGACCTTTTTTACAATAAATACATTACTGACCCAAATAACTAACAGAACATATCATGAGAATAATAAGCGAGAGGTTCTCTTCAGTGAAAAACACATTTTAAAGATTTGTTCTTCACCTAAACTGCAGCCCACAGGCCAGATGTGGCCCTTTGCTTGTTTTTATCTGGCCCCTGGTACTACTCCTCCCACTATTCCTCCCACTGACACCAATAATGGGACACCATTCCTCCCACTGGCACCAATGATGGGACACCATTCCTCCCACTGGCACCAATGATGGGACACCATTCCTCCCACTGGCACCAATGATGGGACACCATTCCTCCCACTGGCACCAATGATGGGACACCATTCCTCCCACTGGCACCAATGATGGGACACCATTCCTCCCACTGGCACCAATGATGGGACACCATTCCTCCCACTGGCACCAATGATGGGACACCATTCCTCCCACTGGCACCAATGATGGGACACCATTCCTCCCACTGGCACCAATGATGGGACACCATTCCTCCCACTGGCACCAATGATGGGACACTATTTCTCCCACTGACACCAATGATGGGACACTATTCCTCCCACTGACACCAATGATGAGACACTATTCCTCCCACTGACACCAATGATGAGACACTATTCCTCCCACTGACACCAATGATGGGACACTATTCCTCCCACTGACACCAATGATGGGACACTATTCCTCCCACTGACACCAATGATGGGACACTATTCCTTCCACTGACACCAATGATGGGAAACTATTCCTCCCACTGACACCAATGATGGGGCACTATTCCTCCCACTGACACCAATGATAGGACACTATTCCTTTCCCACTGACCACCAAACCTGAAGCACCAATTACTCAGACGAATGCTGGGGTATTTCAACTACCACTGGTTACAGTCTAGTCCCCCTAAAGTCTGAAGGAGACTACACGGGCCCCTTGCTTATAAAGTTTGGTGACCCCCAACTTAAACCACTGTAGCATTGTGGACTTCAAATTGTTGCTTAACGTCTGGCCGCCCACATAACGCACATGTGTGGTGACAAAAAGGGTGGTTTAATACCCACATATGTGTCTGTGGGCGGCCGAGGTTTCTGTTCTGAGATTGCGCACACTGCACGCTCCCAGCACAGTTTTCGGTCTTTTCCTAATGATTGGGAGCTGGTGGGACCCGGCTCCTGATCATGTGACCACTGTGATACCCAATCACAGTAGTCACATAATTAGACAGACCTTCTAGCCCCCAAGGCAGAATAGAGCAGTTAAAGGGATGCCAGGGCTGGATTGTGCGCCCTAACAGAGCTCCTGGTCTCAGAGTAACGATCGTGAGCAGGTAAGACCGACCCCGGTATGGTTTCTCCACCAAAACCTAAAATGATCTGAACAACTTCACAGAAGTTTTTGCTTTCATGAGCAAATCATCTGATCTGAGCAAAAACATTCCACTTACCATATCCTTCTACCCGACCGCCTTTAAATTCCCCCTCAAACTTCATGTTGTCGTAGCGAGTAAAGACTCCAACGCCATGGAACTTCCCTTGAATGAATTCTCCTTCGTATCTGATTGGTACACAGAAAATATATGCAGGCATAGTCTTAGATTAAAATTAAAAGTTCAAACACGCATATACAATATTACAACGAATAAGATAATGGGGTAGAGGTACAGTGAGGGAAAAAAATAAGTATTTGATCCCCTGCTGATTTTGTACGTTTGCCCGCTGATAAAGAAATGATCAGTCTATAAATTTTATTGGTCGGTGTTGTGAGAGACAGAATAACAACACAAATATCCAGAAAAACGCATTTCAAAAAAGTTATCAATTGATTTGCATTTTAATGAGTGAAATAACTATTTGACCCCCTTCGCAAAACATGACTTAGTAGTTGGTGGAGAAACCCTTGTTGGCAATCACAGAGGTCAGACGTTTCTTGTAGTTGGCCTCCAGGTTCGCACACATCTCAGGAGGGATTTTGCCCCACTTCTCTTTGCAGATCCTCTCCAAGTTTTTAAGGTTTCCAGGCTGACATTTGGTAACTGGAACCTTCAGCTCCCTCCACATATTTTCTATGGGATTAAGGTCTGGAGACTGGCTAGGCCACTCCAGGAGCTTAACCACTTGCCTACTGGGCACTTAAACCTCCTTCCTGCCCAAGCCATTTTTCAGCTTTCAGCGCTGTCACACTTTGAACGACAATTGCGCGGTCGTGTGACGCTGTACCCATACAAAAGTGATGTCCTTTTCTTTCCCACAAATAGAGATTTCTTTTGGTGGTATTTGATCACCTCTGCGGTTTTTATTTTTTGCGCTATAAACAAAAGAAGAGTGACAAGTTTGAAAAAACACACAATATTTTTTACTTTTTGCTATAATAAAATATCCCATTTAAAAAAAAAAAAAAAAAAAAAACATTTCCTCAGTTTAGGCCGATACGTATTCTTCTACATATTTTAGGTAATAAAAAAATCGAAATAAGCGTATATTGATTGGTTTGCACAAAAGTTATAGTATCTACAAAATAGGGGATAGATTTATAGCAATTTTTTTTTTTTTTTACTAGTAATGGTGGCGATCAGGGATTTTTATTGTGACTGCGACATTATGGCGGACACATCGGACACTTTTGACACATTTTTGGGACCTTTCATATTTATACAGCAATCTGTGCTATAAAAATGCATTGATTACTGTATAAATGTGACTGTCAGGGAAGGGGTTAACACTAGGGGGCGAGGAAGGGGTTAAATATGTTCCCTATTAGTGATTCTTACTGTGGGGGGAGGGGACTGACTGGGGGAGGTGACCGATGATTGTCCCTATGTACAAGGGACACACCATCGGTCTTCTCTCCCTGACAGGACGTGGATCTGTGCGTTTACACACACACACAGAGATCCACGGTCCTGCTCGGTTACTGGGCAATCGCGGGTGCCCGGCGGCCATCGCGGCCGCCGGGCACGTGCATCGAGTCTTCAGTGACGCGGCCGGAGCGCGCTCGCCCCCTAGTGGCTTTTAAAGGCGCAACGTCATATGACGTCCGTCCAGAACAACAGGGTCTTCCGCCCGCCGTCATTTGACGGTGGGCGGTTGACTAGTGATTAATGTGCTTCTTCTTGAGCCACTCCTTTGTTGCCTTGGCCGTGTGTTTTGGGTCATTGTCATGCTGCAATAGCCATACGGCCCATTTCCAGTGAATGGCTGAGGGAAGGAGGTTCTCACCCAAGATTTGACAGTACATGGCCACGCCCATCATCCCTTTGATGCAGTGAAGTTGTCCTGTCCCCTTAGCAGGAAATAACCCCCAAAGCAAAATGTTTCCACCTCCATGTATGACGGTGGGGTTGGTGTTCTTGGGGTCATAGGCAACATTCCTCCTCCTCCAAACACGGCGAGTTGAGTTGATGCCAAAGAGATCGATTTTGGTCTCATCTGACCACAACACTTTCCCCCAGTTCTCCTCTGAATCATTCAGATGTTCATTAGCAAACTTCAGACGGGCTGTACATGCGATTTCCTGAGCAGAAGGACCTTGCTGACGCTGCAGGATTTCAGTCCTTCACGGTTTAGTGTGTTACCAATTGTTTTCTTGGCGACGATGGTCCCAGCTGAGATCATTGACAAGATTCTCTGGTTTAGTTCTGGGCTGATTCCTCACCGTTATCATCAGTGAAACTCCACGAGGGGAGATCTTGTATGGAGCCCCAGACCGAGGGAGAGTGACCGCTATTTTGTATTTCCATTTGCGAATAATCGCACCAACTGTTGTCTCCTCTCACCAAGCTGCTTGGCGATGGTCTTGTAGCCCATTCCAGCCTTGTGTAGGTCTACAATCTTCTCCCCGACATCCTTGGACAGATCTTTGGTCTTGGCCATGGTGGAGAGATTTCCCCCCCCCCCCCCCAACTATTCATGAATGGAAGACCACCGTCAACTCCATCTTACCATACAAGAAAGTCCTGTATACACATAGGGGGGTCGCCCTCTTAAATACAACAGGATATGGGACACATGTCTGGAAAGTGCTCTTACCTGTGATGTTGCGGATAATGCCGATCTGTAGCCTGATCGTTGCTAGTTAGATCTACCTCTCACCTCAAGGTCTTTAGATATGGTGTATAGTGTTCTGCATCAGTTGCTATCGCTCGCGTTTGTTTTTCCTCTGCTATTTCAAGTATTTAGAGTGTAAACTTAAAGCTGCTAATTTGTAAACCTCTCTTATATTTTCATATTGTCTCATTTCTGCTCTTCTCAAATAAAGAGTTGTATGTTAAAAAAAAAAAAAAAAAAAAAAAAACATTAAAATTATAGACTGATCATTTCTTTGTCAGTGGGCAGATGTACAATATCAGCAGGAGAGGATCGAATACTTTTTCCCCTCACTGTACACACAACAATAGAACAAATAAAATCAGGGGGTAGAGGTATAAATGAATGCAAAAATGTTTTGCTGGAGCTGCTTTCTGTTTCATAAAACAGCGCCATCACCAGGCGCTGCCAATAAAAAAGTAAAAAAAAAAAAAAGACAAAAGTCAATTTCTATAGTTACAATGTGGTTCTAAAGGCAGGTCCCCGTTGCAGATTTTCTCTCATTTCCCGTTTGGTAAAATGTCAGCAGGACAGGAAGTTAGGTGATATCTCTCTAATAGAGCCCCAGATAGCAACCCCTGCCAGGCCTTCCACTAGTACTCTCAGAACCCCAACCAGGACATCCAAGGGTACTCTCAGAACCCCAACCAGGACATCCAAGGGTACTCTCAGAACCCCAACCAGGACATCCAAGGGTACTCTCAGAACCCCAACCAGGACATCCAAGGGTACTCTCAGAACCCCAACCAGGACATCCAAGGGTACTCTCAGAACCCCAACCAGGACATCCAAGGGTACTCTCAGAACCCCAACCAGGACATCCAAGGGTACTCTCAGAACCCCAACCAGGACATCCAAGGGTACTCTCAGAACCCCAACCAGGACTTCCAAGGGTACTCTCAGAACCCCAACCAGAACTTCCAAGGGTACTCTCAGAACCCCAACCAGGACTTCCAAGGGTACTCTCAGAACCCCAACCAGGACTTCCAAGGGTACTCTCAGAACCCCAACCAGGACTTCCAAGGGTACTCTCAGAACCCCAACCAGGACTTCCAAGGGTACTCTCAGAACCCCAACCAGGACTTCCAATGGTAGTCTCAGAACCTCTGCCAGGACTTCCAATAGTACTCTCAGAACCTCTGCCAGGACTTCCAATAGTACTCTCAGAACCTCTGCCAGGACTTCCAATAGTACTCTCAGAACCTCTGCCAGGACTTCCAATAGTACTCTCAGAACCTCTGCCAGGACTTCCAATAGTACTCTCAGAACCTCTGCCAGGACTTCCAATAGTACTCTCAGAACCTCTGCCAGGACTTCCAATAGTACTCTCAGAACCTCTGCCAGGACTTCCAATAGTACTCTCAGAACCTCTGCCAGGACTTCCAATAGTACTCTCAGAACCTCTGCCAGGACTTCCAATAGTACTCTCAGAACCTCTGCCAGGACTTCCAATAGTACTCTCAGAACCTCTGCCAGGACTTCCAATAGTACTCTCAGAACCTCTGCCAGGACTTCCAATAGTACTCTCAGAACCTCTGCCAGGACTTCCAATAGTACTCTCAGAACCTCTGCCAGGACTTCCAATAGTACTCTCAGAACCTCTGCCAGGACTTCCAATAGTACTCTCAGAACCTCTGCCAGGACTTCCAATAGTACTCTCAGAACCTCTGCCAGGACTTCCAATAGTACTCTCAGAACCTCTGCCAGGGCTTCCAATGGTACTCTCAGAACCTCTGCCAGGGCTTCCAATGGTACTCTCAGAACCTCTGCCAGGACATCCAATGGTACTCTCAGAACCTCTGCCAGGACATCCAATGGTACTCTCAGAACCTCTGCCAGGACATCCAATGGTACTCTCAGAACCTCTGCCAGGACATCCAATGGTACTCTCAGAACCTCTACCAGGACATCCAATGGTACTCTCAGAACCTCTGCCAGGACATCCAATGGTACTCTCAGAACCTCTGCCAGGACATCCAATGGTACTCTCAGAACCCCTGCCAGGACTTCCAATGGTACTCTCAGAACCCCTGCCAGGACTTCCAATGGTACTCTCAGAACCCCTGCCAGGACTTCCAATGGTACTCTCAGAACCCCAACCAGAACATCCAATGGTCCTCTCAGAACCCTAACTAGGACATCCAATGGTACTCTCAGAACCTCTGCCAGGACATCCAATGGTCCTCTCAGAACCCTAACTAGGACATCCAATGGTACTCTCAGAACCCCAACCAGGACATCCAATGGTCCTCTTAGAACCTCTGCCAGGACTTCCAATGGTACTCTCAGAACCCCAACCAGGACATCCAATGGTCCTCTCAGAACCCTAACTAGGACATCCAATGGTACTCTCAGAACCTCTGCCAGGACATCCAATGGTCCTCTCAGAACCCTAACTAGGACATCCAATGGTACTCTCAGAACCCCAACCAGGACATCCAATGGTCCTCTTAGAACCTCTGCCAGGACTTCCAGTGAAATTCTTAGAACCTCTGCCAGGACATCCAATGGTACTCTCAGAACCCCTGCCAGGACTTCCAATGGTACTCTCAGAACCCCAACCAGGACATCCAATGGTCCTCTCAGAACCCTAACTAGGACATCCAATGGTACTCTCAGAACCTCTGCCAGGACATCCAATGGTCCTCTCAGAACCCTAACTAGGACATCCAATGGTACTCTCAGAACCCCAACCAGGACATCCAATGGTCCTCTTAGAACCTCTGCCAGGACTTCCAGTGAAATTCTTAGAACCTCTGCCAGGACATCCAATGGTACTCTCAGAACCCCTGCCAGGACATCCAATGGTATTCTCAGAACCTCTGCCTGGACTTCCAATGGTAATCTCAGAACCTCTGCCAGGACATCCAATGGTACTCTTAGAACCTGTGCCAGGACTTACAATGGAACTCTCAGAACCTTTGCCAGAACTTCCAATGGTACTCTCAGAATCTCTGCCAGGGCTTCCAGAGTTCTATGAAAGGATGTTGGGTGTGCCCTCTGACCAAAGGGACATTTAAACTCCAGCCTTTGAACTGCCTGGAGCTCTGTCCTATCACCAGTTATGTTTTGTGCAAAAGAGCTACAATACTTCCAGATTGCCTTATTTGTTGCCGACCCAGATTGCCCACTATCTTTGCCTGGATTGGAATACTTTTTAGCCAGTGGCCAATCCATGATTTCTACCTGGACCCAACTACTTATCTGCCAAGCATTTCTTGTACAATCTCCACATCATAGCGGTTCTGTTCCAGCTACCCCCCCTATGACAGCTTGCAGTGAATAAAACCAGGATCACTTGGGTTCCTGGCCCATCGCCACCATCAGGAGCTCTGGTGAAGACCGGCTGTCAGACTCCCTACCTCTCGTGAGCCCACAATGCCTGCCATAACGCAGAGGTTCTGATCCTTCCCCATGCCATCCATACTAGAAAAAATGTCTTTGACCTACACTTTTCTGACCTAAAATGTTAGTAAAGACTGTTCTGCCACTTGTACGTTATTATCCACTTGCTGACCCGGTCTTTTCTGGCACTTTGTTTACAAATTTAAATCAGTATTTTTTGCTAGAAGCCCCCAAACATTATATATATATATATATATATATATATATATATATATATATATATTTTTTAGCAGAAGCCCTAGGGAATAAAATGGGGATCGCTGCAATTTTTTATGTCACGCAGCATTTTTTAATGAATTATTCCTTCCACTAATACCAATGATGGTGCACTATTCCTCCCACTGACACCAATGATGGGGCACTATTCCTCCCACTGACACCAATGATGGGGCACTATTCTTCCCACTGACACCAATGATGGGGCACTATTCTTCCCACTGACACCAATGATGGGGCACTATTCTTCCCACTGACACCAATGATGGGGCACTATTCTTCCCACTGACACCAATGATGGGGCACTATTCTTCCCACTGACACCAATGATGGGGCACTATTCTTCCCACTGACACCAATGATGGGGCACTATTCTTCCCACTGACACCAATGATGGGGCACTATTCTTCCCACTGACACCAATGATGGGGCACTATTCTTCCCACTGACACCAATGATGGGGCACTATTCTTCCCACTGACACCAGTGATGGGACACTATTCCTCCCACTGACACCAGTGATGGGACACTATTCCTCCCACTGACACCAGTGATGGGACACTATTCCTCCCACTGACACCAGTGATGGGGCACTATTCCTCCCACTGACACCAGTGATGGGGCACTATTCCTCCCACTGACACCAGTGATGGGGCACTATTCCTCCCACTGACACCAGTGATGGGGCACTATTCCTCCCACTGACACCAGTGATGGGGCACTATTCCTCCCACTGACACCAGTGATGGGGCACTATTCCTCCCACTGACACCAGTGATGGGGCACTATTCCTCCCACTGACACCAGTGATGGGGCACTATTCCTCCCACTGACACCAGTGATGGGGCACTATTCCTCCCACTGACACCAGTGATGGGGCACTATTCCTCCCACTGACACCAGTGATGGGGCACTATTCCTCCCACTGACACCAGTGATGGGGCACTATTCCTCCCACTGACACCAGTGATGGGGCACTATTCCTCCCACTGACACCAGTGATGGGGCACTATTCCTCCCACTGACACCAGTGATGGGGCACTATTCCTCCCACTGACACCAGTGATGGGGCACTATTCCTCCCACTGACACCAGTGACGGGGCACTATTCCTCCCACTGACACCAGTGACGGGGCACTATTCCTCCCACTGACACCAGTGACGGGGCACTATTCCTCCCACTCATACCAATGATGGGGCAATATACCTCCCACTAATACCAATGATGGGGCATTGATTACTCTCACTGATGCCAGGACATTTTCTACTCCCACTGGCCCTCCTAAAAGTCTGAAGGACAGTAAACTGGCCCATTGTTTAGAAAGTTTGGAGACCTCCGATTTAGAACATCGCTGTCCTGTTGCATACAGATTATATTCTGCTGCTTTCTGAAGGAGTTTTTCTCACCTTGAGCCGTCCGGGAAGGATAAAACCCCATACCCCTTAAAGAGTCCATTTTCAAACAGGCCGACATAGGCGGATCCATCAGAAAACAACAGTTGGCCCATGCCGTGTCTTCTACCTGGAGAGAGAAGGAAAGTCTGGTGTCAGACGTAGGTGGGGAGTGATGGTCATATATTTAATTTTTTGTGTTAAAGGGGGAACTAAACCCTCCCGTCCTTTACATAAGGAAGCTGCCATTTTAGCTGGTATGATTTGCAGTCGCCATGGTGTTGCACATCAGTTATGACAGCAGCTGTTTGATGGCTCGACAGTTCGGATGGGAGCACAAGCAACTGTTACAGTTATCGATCACGGCATGCCTTGAATGTAACGGTTTTGGGGAATATCTAAATTGATGGGTTTAGTACCATAACTTTTCATCCTATAAAATGGATTGGATAGTAGGAGCCACTTACAGACCGCCCACTTAAGACCCCTTTCACACTAAGCTGCCCATAGCGTCGGCGGTAAAAATAAACGATTTTTACCGCCGACTCTATTGGCGGATTTGCATCGCATTTCGGCCACTAGCGGGGCGCTTTTAACCCCCGCTAGTGGCCGAGAAAAGGTTAAAACCGCCCGCAATGCGCTGCATAGCCACGCTGTCCCATTGATTTCAATGGGCGGGAGCGGTAAACACACCGCTCCTTCACCGCTCCAAAGATGCGGCTAGCAGGACTTTTTTTTACTGTCCTGCTAGTGCAACGCTCCAGTGTAAAAAACCCTCGGGCTTTCACATTGGAGGCAATGGAGCAGCCGTTTGAGGGCGGATTGCAGGCGCTATTTTTAACGCTATAGCGCCTGCAATACGCTCCAGTGTGAAAGGGGTCTAACTGGGAAAATACATCATGACATGACTTTTAATACCGGGGTTGTGGCTGCAGCTATATGCCATATCCCCGCTATAATTTTTTTTCTCGCAGACGCTGTTCTGTCTCATAAAAGTGGCTCGATTGGCGGTTTTGCCGCTGGATCACTTTTAGAAGCGTCAGGAGTGGCTGGGCATATAGATGAGGGAAGGAAATATGGCCTCTGCTCATCTCTATGCCCTAGGACAGTGATGGCGAACCTTGGCACCCCAGATGTTTTGGAACTACATTTCCCATGATTCTCATGCACTCTGCAGTGTAGTTGAGCATCATGGGAAATGTAGTTCCAAAACATCTGGGGTGCCAAGGTTCGCCATCACTGCCCTAGGAGGACCAAAGAGACATCATGATGTCACTTCAGGTTCCGGTCTACGTAAACGAGGCCTTTTTTTTTTTAAAGCAAAAAGAAAAAAAATATATAAATAAATAAATAATAGGATTTTTATAACAGCTTACCTGTAAAATCCTTTTCTTGGAGTACATCACGGGACACAGAGCGACATAGTCATTACTAATGGGTTATATAGATACCGTCAGGTGCTGGCACTGGCAACTTCCAAAACCGGAAGTACCCTCCCCTATATAAGCCCCTCCCATCCGGGAGCACCTCAGTTTTGTAGCAAAGCAATAAGTGTCCCCACAGAGGGGTGGGAGCTCTGTGTCCCGTGATGTACTCCAAGAAAAGGATTTTACAGGTAAGCTGTTATAAAAATCCTATTTTCTTTTTCGTACATCACGGGACACAGAGCGACATAGTCATTACTAATGGGATGTCCTAAAGCAATGCCAAATGAGGGGGGGGATACACCATATATAAGCTGAGCGCTATCAGACATGAGGATCTTTTGCGGCCTGCAACACACTGCGCCCAAAGGCGACATCCTCCTGACTTCTAACGTCCACCTGGTAGAACCTAGTAAACGTGTGTACTGAAGACCATGTTGCGGCCTTACAGATTTGAGCCAGGGAGGCCTGGTGATGCACTGCCCATGAAGTTCCAACTGCTCTCGTGGAGTGCGCCCTAACTTTGAACGGAGGCGGTCTATTTCTCAAGCCATAGGCTTGTATTATGACCTGTCGAATCCACTTGGCTAAAGTAGATTTTGACGCTGCCTGACCCCTTCTGGGGCCTTCCGGCAGAATAAACAAAGTATCCGTTCTGCGAATCTGAGCAGTGGCTTTTAGATAAGCTTTAACTGCTCTTACTACATCCAAAGAATGCAATAACTTTTCCTCTACCGAAGTAGGTTTGGGGAAAAAAGAAGGAAGAACCACATCTTGGTTCAAATGAAACCTCGATACCACCTTAGGAAGAAAGGCTGGATGAGGACGTAACACTACTCTGTCCTTATGGATAACCAGATATGGCTCCTTACAGGACATAGCTGCTAATTCCGATACTCTTCTAGCCGAACAAATGGCTACTAGAAAAATCAATTTCCTGGTGAGAAGCACCAAGGAAATATGCTGTAATGGTTCAAATGGTTGTTTCTGTAGAACCGACAGAACCAAGTTTAGATCCCATGGACATATGGGAATATTAACCGGAGGACTAATACGCATCACTCCTTGTATAAAGGCTTTGACTAGCGAATGCAAAGCCAAGGGCCTTTGAAAAATTATTGACAAGGCCGAAATCTGACCCTTGATAGTACTCAAGGCAAGCTTCCTATCTACAGCCCATTGTAGGAAGTCCAGAATCCTACCTATTACGTACTTACGTGGATGCCATTTCTTGGCTTCACACCAGGCGATGTACGCCTTCCAGATTCTATAGTAGATCTGCCTGGATACCGGCTTCCTGGCATTGATCATGGTAGATACCACAGAATTAGAGAGCCCTGTCTTCTTTAGAATGTGGGCTTCAATAGCCAGGCCGTCAAACCTAGGGCTGGTAAGGAAGGGTGGTATATCGGTCCTTGCGAAAGCAGGTCCGGACGATGTGGGAGAGTCCAAGGACTCCCCACTGACATTTTACAATCTCCACGTACCACGCTCTTCGGGGCCACGCTGGAGCCACCAGAATCACTGGTTTCTTTTCTACCCTGATTCTGCGGAGTAATCGAGGTAACCATTGTGGCGGTGTGAATGCATATATCAGCTTGAACTGATCCCAAGGGAACACTAGGGCATCCGAGCCGCAAGCTAGGGGATCCCTTGTCCGAGAGACAAACCTGTCCCCCTTTGCGTTGAATCTGGATGCTAGAAGATCTACATCCGATGTTCCCCACCGCTGACATATTGTCCAGAAAACCTCGGGGTGAAGGGACCCTTCCTCTGGGCCTAATTGCTGGCGACTTAGAAAGTCCGCCTTCCAATTCTCCACTCCTGGAATGAATACCGCAGATATGGCTGGGACATATTTTTTCTGCCCATTTCAGGATGTAATTTACTTCCCTCTGGGCTGCACGACTCCTGGTGCCCCCCTGATGATTGATAGATTGAATTCTGACAGGGGACCCTTGGAGTTTGGATGTCCATGCTACTAGGGCATACCGGGCTGCTCGTATCTCTAAGAGATTGATGGGCAGGGCCTTTTCTGCATCCGACCATCTGCCCTGGAGAGACTATTGCTCCAGTACTGCTCCCCAGCCTATAAGGCTGGCATCTGTAGTGACCACCTTCCAAGAAATCGGACTGAAGGATTTCCTTTTTTCCAGATTCTGGGAAACCAACCACCAACGGAGGCTCTTGCGAACGGAAGGGGACAAGGACATTGTAAGTCTAGGCCTGAATTTTTTTGTTCCAGGCTGACAGTATGGCCCCTTGCAAATTCCTTGAATGGAATTGACCGTAGGGTACTGCTTCGAATGATGCCACCATTTTTCCCAGCAGCCTCATATACAGGCGTATGGACGGCTGTCTTTTTTGTACCCACTAAGTGGATCAAATCTTTCAAAGACAACACCTTTCCTCGAGGCAAGAATATTTTTCTCTGGCCTGAATCCAACCTTAGCCCCAAGTATTCCAGACTTTTGACTGGTTTTTAGGGCTGACTTGTCTCGGTTGATAATCCAACCGTGAGATTCCAGATACTTGATCGTCTTGTGAACGACCACGTCTAGTTTTTTCACTGAGTGGTCTATCAGCAACAAGTCATCCAGATATGCCATTATCATTACACCTTGTGTTCTTAGATTGGCCAATAAAGGGCCAGAATTTTTGTAAACACTCGTGGTGCTGTGGCCAAACCGAAGGGTAAGGCTCTGAACTGAAAATGGCGCCCTTCTACTGCAAAGCGTAGAAATTTTTGGTGGACTGGAAAGATGGGAATGTGCAAATAAGCATCTTTGATGTCGATCGTGGCTAACCAATCCTCCCCTTGTAGGGCAGTGGCCACCGATCGGAACGACTCCATCGGAAAGACCTGATATACAGGAATTTGTATAGCCCTTTTAGAATTAATATGGGCCTCCCGTCCGCGTTTGCTTCGGGACTGTAAAGAGGTTTGAGTAAAACCCGAACCCTCATTCTTCCAGGGGAACTTCCATAATTACTCCTTGGAGCAATAGTTGTTCTAGTGCCAACAGGAGGGACTCTCTCTTCCGGGGATCCCTTGGCACGTTTGACCTCAAAAATGGGAAGGAGGAGAGCCTTTTAACTCCAAACTGTATCCCAAACCTACTGCGGAGAGCACCTTGATCGTGTCCCGCCAGGTCTCTTGCGAACAACTGGAGTCCTCCCCCCACCCGACTGAGTGGGGGCTTCAATGAATTTAACTTTGGGGGAGGTTTTGTACCTCCCCTGACCCAGGGTTTCTCATTACCCTGCTACTGTCCCTGTTTTTTTACCCCCGGGATTTGACCGAGGAGGCCGTCGGAACTGTTACACAGCCGATGCCCCAGGGACTGGAGAAGCAGGCCTCTTAAAGAGGGACCTCTAACTCTGCTTTTAACCGGCAAGAGCGTATTTTTACCGCTGGAAATTTTCTGGATATATTTGTCCAGGTTTTCCCTGACTAAGCGTTCACCATGAAATGGGACGCTAACCAGCCATTCTTTACAGGGAGCTTCAGCAGACCAGTTTTTGAGCCATAGGAGCCTACGCGTATGTACTATAGACAGCGTAAGGCGGGAGGCCTGATGGACTGAATCCTCTATGGCGTCAACCGCAAAGCCTAAGGCTCTAGGTAGATCAGCTAGGGCAAAGCCTGCTGATCTGTCAAGTCCCTCAAGACCTGTTTCAACTGATCCTTCACTGCTTAGCAGACCCCAATAGCTGCTACTGCTGGTTGTATCACCAAGCAGATTTTCATAAGGACTCCAATCTTTTATTTATTGGGTTCTTGAACATTTGGACATTATCCACTGGACATGTCAGTGATTTATACATACAAGAGATGGCTGCGTCCACTGTAGGGACCTTCCATTTTTTTTTTTTTGATGAACTTATCCTCCATGGGATAGACCACCGGAAATCTCTTGGGGGAATAAATATTCTCTCAGGACGTTCCCAATCCTGGTAAATGAGCCCTTTCAGTAAAGGGTGAAGTGGAAAAGAACAAACAGTCTGGGGGCTTCTAGCGACCCCAACGAGGATACAGTAGTGGTTGATGGTTCCGCAAGGTGCATTTTTAAATGCTGATCGGACCATGTTAGTCAGAGACTGAACCCATAATCTTTCAGCTTGAGATGCTGAGAAAAGGTTCCCCCACTGTTGATTCCTCTATAACAGAATCAACCTCATCCTGATCCCCTTCAGGCAGGTCGATCCCTGTATGGGACTGTTGCTCTGCTAACAGGCACTCTGAAGGAGGAGACGGAGATCGGGCGTGCTTTCCCTGACAGGGAGGCAGCGATAAATGTTGACAATCTCTCTCTAATCCTCCCAGAGCTGAGGAAAAAACCTCCTCTGTTACATACACAGGAGCAGGTGACTGAGGACAGTCACAGTACCAAGTACCCCTGCGGGGTCTCTACGGTCACTTACCTCTGAACTTCAGGGGAGACTGGTGCAGCAGAAGTATGCCCAAGATCCTCAGAGCCCGATGAGACCCCCTTCGCTTCCTGGAAGATTCAGTTCCGGAGCTTCTGGACGGCATATTCCTAAGCCTAAAGCTGAGGTATTCCAGCCGTAATACACCACTTTTACTGAGAATAGTCTAGCACAATTGCTGCTATATCACAGTTGGTGTCTACTAATGTGCCTTTCTAGGGGATGCCTGTATCAACCGCTTGCTGTATGCCTTTAAATGTTGCCAGCTCTGTCTCTGTACTTCATAGCCAGCTCACTACAATATTGTGGTTTTTTTTTTTTTTTTTTTTTTTTAAAACTGCTGGGACGCCCGCACATGCGCAGAAGCGCTGCGGCGCGCACAGAGCGTCATCCCCCAGGCTCCGCCCCCTTTCCCGGCTCACCTCTATATATAGAGGCGCGTGCACGTGCGCGGGCACGTGCGCCTTCGGCGCTAATTTCAAATATGGTAACAAGGGACAGGAGCCAGGGCCCCTCTTTGCCGCAGGCCGGGGGATGGACAAACACTGCAACATGGCAGAGGAAGCAGTTTCCTATAAGAGAACTCACCATCTGCCTGGACTTTGCTCTGCTGAGAAGAAGCTAGTCCACATGACAAGAAAACATTCCACAGCGGCCTCTAGTGGACAAACACAGGTACCGCAGTCTAATATATTAAATATATATAAAAAAAAAATTTTTTATTTTTTTTCTTGACCACCATTAAAAATTATTACATTTTTTTTTTAGTAGTTACAGGCATGCACAGAATTTTGCGGGAATACCATTAGGTAACAGACAGAAAGACAAATTAGGCTTGGGGGTCCCCCAATAGAACCAAGTTCCTGGGGGCCCCCACTTACCTGTTCCCCGCCGCAGGACTTTGTTTGGTCCACAAAAGCCCAAACTTCACCTATCACGGCAGGCATTGTAATCAAACCTTCAGGGACCGGGTTCCCAAGGATTCCACTCCCCTGGACCTGTATAGCACCCTGCACAGAAAACATCTTGGTCGTGGGTATGACCAGAGCTCTGGATCCCAGGGTCCAGCTCTCCTAAGAGAAGCATTACAGGCAAAACCTTGCTCTTCTCTGCAAGGCCCGGGTACCGACCGTTTAGCTATGAAGCTTTTTTGGTCGGATCCGGAATAGCTTACTGAGGCCCAAAAGAACCTGTACGCAAGCTCAGTGAAAAACACATGTTTCTTCTTGGCCAACACCTTAGACACTGGCAAAAAACTGAGGTGCTCCTGGATGGGAGGGGCTTATATAGGGGAGGGTACTTCCGGTTTTGGAAGTTGCCAGTGCCAGCACCTGACGGTATCTATATAACCCATTAGTAATGACTATGTCGCTCTGTGTCCCGTGATGTACGAAAAAGAAAGTAGGATTTTTATAACAGCCTACCTGTAAAATCCTTTTCTTGGAGTACACCACGGGACACAGAGCTAGTCATTACATAATGGGTTAAGGGTCACCAGCGGTGATTGGACACTGGCACAACCAATGGAAGACAGTTCCCCTCCATATAACCCCTCCCATCAGGGGAGCACCTCAGTTTTGTAGCAAAGCAGCAAGGTTCCCATAAGAAAGGGGGGACCTCTGTGTCCCGTGGTGTACTCCAAGAAAAGGATTTTACAGGTAAGCTGTTATAAAAATCCTACTTTCTTTATCGTACACCACGGGACACAGAGCTAGTCATTACATAATGGGACGTCCCAGAGCAATGCTCATATGAAGGGGGGGAGACACAGATCAAAACAGGCCGCTTGCGGACCAGAAGCCCTATACTGCTGCCTGCAGCACACTTCGCCCGAAGGCGGAATCCTCATGTCCTTTCACATCTATTTGCTAGAATTTGGAAAATGTATGGACTGAAGACCAAGTTGCAGCCCTACAGATCTGAGCCATCGAAGCCCGGTGGTGCACTGCCCATGAAGCACCTATCGCCCTGGTAGAGTGCGCCTTAACAGGAAAAGGAGGAGTCCTGTTCCTTAAACCATAAGCCTGAACAATTACCCGTCTAATCCACCCAGAAACGGCGGATTTTGACACCGCTTGGCCCTTCCTGGGACCATCTGGTAAAATAAACAAAACATCTGTTTTACGTATCTGAGCGGTTGCTTGCAGATACACCTTTACCGCTCTCACTAGATCTAGAGAGTGTAATAATTTTTCCACCGCCGTCCGCGGGTTTGGAAAAAAGGAAGGCAGAACAATGTCTTGATTCAAGTGAAAAGCCGACACCACCTTAGGTAGAAAGGCCGGATGGGGTCGTAGTACGATTTTGTCCTTGTGACAAATTAGATAAGGCTCTTTACAAGAAAGAGCTGCTAGCTCTGATACTCTCCTAGCAGAAGCTATAGCAATCAAAAAGGCCAATTTCCTACTTAATATAATTAACGGAATATGGCGAATAGGTTCAAAAGGTTGCTTTTGCAACACTGACAATACCAAATTCAAATCCCATGGACACAAGGGAGACCTAACTGGAGGATTTATCCTCAGTACCCCCTGAATGAATGTCCGAACTAGGGAATGAGATGCCAATGGTCTCTGAAAGAAGACTGATAGAGCCGATATTTGCCCCTTGATGGTACTAAGGGCTAATTTCATATCCACTCCTAACTGGCAAAAAGCAAGAATCCTGCTTATTTCATATTTCTGAGGATTCCAACTTCTGGATTCACACCAGGAAACGTATGCTTTCCAGACTCTATGCTAGATGAGTCTGGAGGCTGGCTTTCTAGCATTAATGAGCGTAGAAAGAGCCGGACCAGAGACCCCTCTCTTTTTCAAAATGTGGGTCTCAGCAGCCAGGCCGTCAAATTTAGCCTTTGTAAGGAAGGGTGGAATACTGGACCCTGTGACAGCAGGTCGTGTCGAAGTGGAAGCTTCCAGAGCCTTCCTATCGCCATTTTTACGATCTCGGCGTACCAAGGCCTCCTGGGCCAGTTTGGGGCCACTAGGATTACTGGTATTCCCTCCTCCTTGATCCTGCGAAGCAGTCTTTGTAGAAGAGGGATCGGAGGGAATGCATAGATCAGTGAGAACTGATTCCATGGAGTTATTAGAGCATCTGTCCCGTAGGCTAGAGGATCTCTCGTTCTGGACACAAAGTTGTCCAATTTCTTGTTGAACCTGGAAGCTAGCAGGTCTACATCTGGGTTTCCCCATCTCAGACATATGGCCTGAAAGATCTCGGGGTGAAGAGACCACTCTCCTGGTAGCAGCTGCTGACGACTCAGGTAGTCTGCTTGCCAGTTTTCTATCCCTGGAATGAAGATTGCAGAAAGGCAAGGTACATGCTCCTCTGCCCATGCCAAGATCCGGTTCACCTCTCTTTGGGCTGCCCGACTGCGGGTGCCTCCTTGGTGATTGATGTAAGCTACTGCAGTAGCATTGTCGGATTGAACCCGAACTGGGTAGCCCTGTAACCTGTATGTCCAGGTTTTGAGGGCTAGATATACTGCCCGGATCTCTAGCACATTGATGGGCAGTATCCCCTGAGTCTTGGCCCAGGTTCCCTGGGTAGAAGCCTCCTCGAATACTGCACCCCAGCCCGATAGGCTGGCATCTGTAGACACCACCTTACAGGCTACTGGGAGGAAGCACTTTCCCTTCCGTAAATTCTTGGCTTCTAGCCACCAATTGAAGCTGTGGCGTACTTGTGAGGACAGGCGCATGGGTATATCCAGAACTTGGCTCTTCCTGTTCCAGGAGGCTAAAATATTGCCTTGAAGTAGTCTCGAATGAAACTGGGCATAAGGGACCGCCTCGAAGGAGGCTACCATCTTTCCCAATAGTCTCATGCAAAGGCGAATAGACGGCCTTTTGTTTGCTTTGACCTTGTGGATCAGGTCTTTCAGAGACTGTATCTTTGGCTCTGGCAGGTATACCCTGTTTTGGGCTGTATCTATGATCATGCCCAGGTACACTATCCTTCTTTGGGCCTGGAGAGAGGATTTCTGTAAGTTTATAATCCATCCTAAATGCTCCAGGTATCCTACTGTAGTGTGTACAGCGTGATCCAATCCCTCCTTTGACTGATCTATTACTAGTAGATCGTCTAGATAGGCTGTTACCGCAATGCCCCGTGTTCTCAGGTTTGCCAACAGAGGAGCTAGCACCTTTGTGAATACTCTGGGCGCGGTGGCTACACCAAACGGCAGGGCCACAAATTGAAAGTGGCGATCTTCTACCGCAAACCTTAGGAATCTTTGGTGAGCGGGGAGGATGGGTATGTGTAAATATGCGTCCTTGATATCTATGGACGCCATGAATTCTCCGCCCTTTAAAGTGGCGACCACGGATCGGATCGTTTCCATTCGAAAATGGCGAACGTTCAGAAACCGATTTAGGGATTTTAGATCCAGGATGGGTCTGACATCTCCATTTGGCTTTGGAATCACAAAGAGGTTTGAGTAAAAACCTGAACCTTGCTCTTTTTGGGGTACCTCTGTAACTACCCCTTGAGCCATTAAGTGATTCAAACCTTTGAAGAAGGATTCTCTTTTTTGTGGATCCTTGGAGAGTCTTGAACCTCGGAATTGAGAAGATGGGATTTCTCGAAATTCCAGTTTGTACCCTGAGGATATTGTGGATACCACCCATTTGTCCTGGGTTTCTGACCGCCAAGTCGCTGAGAACTGACGCAGCCTTCCCCCCACTCGGCCGAGCGGGGGCGCCCCTTCGCTGAGAGGTTTTGGGGGCTTGCTTATTAGCTCTTGCACCCCACGGCTTCTTGTTCTTCTGAGCCTGCCCCTTGGCTTTTGTGGGCGGCTGAAAAGGCCGTCGCCACTGGCTGGAGTCAGATTTCCCGGGAGCTGGGGAGAGAGTGCGTTTAAAACAAGGCCTCTTGTTTTTCTTTCTCTCAGGTAAAAGTGTCGTTTTACCACTTGATATCTTCTGTATATATTTTTCTAAATCTTCCCCAAAAAGGCGTTCGCCATGGAACGGGAAACTTGCCAACAGCTTTTTGCATGGGGCTTCCGCTGACCAATGCTTAAGCCAAAGTACCCTGCGCATCTGTACCAGCTGGAGTGTAAGGCGTGATGCCTGTATGATAGAATCTCTCATGGCATCCACTGTGAAGCATAAGGCTTTAGGCAAATTCTCCCAATTTTTAGCCTACTCTGAAGGCAGCTCCTTCAGCCCCTGCTTTACCTGTTGGCTGATGACCTGACACATACCGACTGCTGCTACTGCAGGTTGGATAATTGAGCCGGCCAAAAGGAAGGAGGATTTCAGTAGGGACTCCAACTTCTTCTCAGAAGGATCTTTAAAACACTTGTACATTGTCCACCGGACATGTCAGGTTTTTATTTACACAAGAAATAGCCGCATCTACCGCAGGCAGGCTCCATTTCTTTAAAAAAATTTCCTCCATAGGATAAGGAATGTTAAACTTTTTTGGAGGAGAGAAACGCTTATCTGGATGTTGCCAGTCTGCGTACATTAGATCCTCTAGTAATGGATGAACCGGGAAGGAGCATGCACCTTGCAGGGATCTTAATGATCCTAGGGAGGAGACAGGTGATTCTGTTACCTCCGAAGAGGGTAACTTAAATGCAGATCGCACGGCTCCTGCATAGCATTGTACCTGTGACTTTAAAATCTGGGATACCGAAAAAGGCTCATCCGATATCCCTGATCCATCTGACTCCTCATCCTCTGCTGATGTAGCCTCCTCCTCATCCTCCGCTGATGTAGCCTCCTCCTCATCCTCCTCCTCCTCCTCCTCAAGTACTTCTGAAGGGAGGTCAAATACTGGAGGAGATCTGCTTCGCTTATTATCCTTTTTAGAGGACTTAGCGATTAAGGCAGCAATTTTCTCCTCCAGATTATTCAGGGCTGCTGATAAAGTGTCCTCAGTGACATATACAGGCCCAGGCTTCACTGGGGAAGCCGCCATACCTGACAGAGGTAATGGCTCATCCTGTACAGGTGCATTTGGCAACACAGGAGAGGAAGGTACCGAGTCAGCACAGCTAGAGCCTCCTGTCTCAGGCGGCGGTGCTTTCTTATCTCTTTTTGTCCGCATTACTTCCCCTGGAAGGCTTACTGTTTAGACAAAATACAAGGTACCTAAATGCATATACTACCGTGCTTAGTTTAGCAATTTACATTAAGTATGCAACTTTTAACACATAGCTATGCATAACATGGATGTCTTCCAGGAAGTACCCAGTCCAACCACATGGAGTCTTACGTCCCTGTATAGCTGCTGTGTTTCTCTTCCAGGAACAAGAGAACAAACGAGCTTGCTTGCTGCTGCAGTGCTCTCACACTGACAGATCTTTAAATTTGGCGCCGTTTCTGTGCCTGCGCGCGCCCACGCACGCCTTCGGCCCCCCCCCCCTCCGATAAAGCACGCTCCCACGCGCGCGCGGCTCTTAGCGCTATGGCGGTGGCCATAGTGAGGGAGGACTCTTCTCTTGAAAAGGTCCTAAACCTAGTTTTGGACCCTCTAATCTTACCTTATCCACGCCGCAGGTTTTTTCTGCTGAAAATTTTCAGACAGATACCAAACTTCACCCCTCACGGCGGGCTATGTGTGCCAACCTTCAGGGATATGGGTTCCTATTTAAAGGATACCTCTCCCCTGGGCCTTGTACAAGACTCTTACCAGGACTTTTAGCGAAATAGCGAAAGTGCTGGATCTTAGAGCCCAGTCCTCCGAAGAGAGACATTACAGGCGCTGCCTCATGGATGAGGCCCGGATCCCATCCAGTTTTGGCTTAACTTGTAGGCGTCTTGGATGGGTCCGAAAGCATAGCTCTTTTACCCCCAGAGGGTCTCTTTGGTAGAGCTTTCCTTTAGCACCTCCTAACGCGTCCAACACCTTTCGACACTGGCGAAAAAAACTGAGGTGCTCCCCTGATGGGAGGGGTTATATGGAGGGGAACTGTCTTCCATTGGTTGTGCCAGTGTCCAATCACCGCTGGTGACCCTTAACCCATTATGTAATGACTAGCTCTGTGTCCCGTAGTGTACGATAAAGAAATCGCAATACGCTCCAGTGTGAAAGGGGTCTAACTGGGAAAATACATCATGACATGACTTTTAATACCGGGGTTGTGGCTGCAGCTATATGCCATATCCCCGCTATAATTTTTTTTCTCGCAGACGCTGTTCTGTCTCATAAAAGTGGCTCGATTGAAAGTTTTGCCGCTGGATCACTTTTAGAAGCGTCAGGAGTGGCTGGGCATATAGATGAGGGAAGGAAATATGGCCTCTGCTCATCTCTATGCCCTATGAGGACCAAAGAGACATCATGATGTCACTTCAGGTTCCGGTCTACGTAAACAAGGCCTTTTTTTTTTTTTTTTTTTTAAAAGCAAAAAGAAAAAAATATATAAATAAATAAATATATATATTTTTTTTGATCTTTTGCTTTTAAAGGAGTTGTAAAGTCTCCAGATTTTTCACCCCAATGCATTCTATGAGTTAAGGTGAAAAACCTTTTTCTTTGCTGCAGCTGCCCCCCAGACCACCCTCCATCCTTTTTCTTACCTGAACCCAATCGTTCCAGCGATGTGCACAAGCCCAGCAACTCCAGCCGCTGTCTGTGTCCTAATTGAATAGATTGATAGCAGTGGGAGCCAATGGCTCTCGCTGCTGTCAATCAAATCCAGTGACACGGGAGCCGGGCCGAGTCCTGCTGTCAGTGTCAATGGATGCAGCAGTGGGACTCGGGAGCGTGCCTGCACAGGCGCCCCAATGGGCACCCCCATGGAAAGCGGCTCTCCATGGGGGCACCCAATGAAGAGGAGGGGCCAGGAGTGCCGCCAGGTCACCCCAGAAGAAGAGGGGCCACAGGTAAGTATGACACGTTTGTTATTTTTATTAAAAAAAAGTTTGAGCCTTTACAATCACTTTAAAGGTAGAGAAGAGATTTGGGGTCCTTTAGAACCCAGATCTCTCCATAAAGAAGACCTGTCATGCTTTATTGTTATCGCAAAGGGATGGTTACATTCCAATAAAAGTGATCAGAGGTGTCTGTGTGGAAGGGACCCTGTGTGGCCCAAAACATTCACTGTGACCTTATATAAAAAAAATAGGTGTAAATCAATCCAGTGCTTGTGATTCTTCTTCCTTTAAGCTCCTTTCTGAGGGGCGGTAAAAACGGGCTGCTGGGCCGCAGTGTTGCCGCCCACCTGAACTGTAAATTACCAGCCACATGCCGTGGGATTTTTAATGCGGGATGCAGAGTTTCTCTTTCACGCTCACGGTGGAGTGCCGTTCCCTCTGCTTTCAGGTCGATCTTCAGACAGCATTTGACAGGCGGTGAGGAGACGTTATATCTCCTCACCGCCTGATTCAACCCTACAATTGCATGCATTGCACACGGATGTGGCACGGCCTTTATGAACTCAGTGGGTGAATGCAACAGGTAGTGAAGCCTGTCAAACTCCGCAGCCACAATGCTTTGATGTGTACAGCTCTGCCCGGCTGTTAATTTACGAGCGGCAAAACCACGGCCCAAATGTTTGTTTTACCGCCCACCAGAAAGAAAGCTTTGATAAGCGACAACACCTGTCAACCTCCCCCACTGAGCTCAAAGGGGCTGCATTGCAACTATGGGCAATGTATACTGTTGCGGTGCGATACTACAACATTATTGGGTTAAATCAGGTGGTGAGGAGACAAGATAATACCTTCTCACTGCTTACCAAATGTCCTCTGAAAAGCAATCTGAACGCGGATCGCTCTTCAGAGGGCACCACACTCCAAAGAGCCCTCATTGTGGTTCTGCTTGGCTACAACCACTGGAAGCAACACTCAGATCCATCAATTGCAACACTACAGGGGGTCCCAGCCCTGAGCTATGTCACCATCAATCAGGGGTGCTGCTGCTGGTTATTACCTTCTCTCCATTCTCCGTGATATTCCTCACCACTGGAATAGGTGAAGGAGCCTTTAGTCAATGTCATATTTCCGGCCACCTACAGGATACAGTGAAACCTGCCATGAGATAAAAGCACAAACGCATGAAAATCAGAAGAAACACAGAAAATACCCAACAACGACCAATAAACTGATGAACTATAGAAGGAGAAACGCGTTGGGTTCAGTTTTTTCTCTTAATACAACAGCACTGCCTATGGGGGATATAGGAAAGCCGTGTTCATCCCTTCACTTGGCAGCTTCTCAGAGAATAAAGAAGGAAACCAGAAACCAAACCTAGTGGCTGTCAGTGGTGACCACCCCCAAACTTGGCGGCTGTCAGTGATGAGCTACACAAACATGGCGGATGCCAATGAAGACCTCCCTAAACTTGGCGGATGCCAATGAGGACCTCCCTAAACTTGGCGGATGCCAATGAGGACCTCCCTAAACTTGGCGGATGCCAATGAGGACCTCCCTAAACTTGGCGGATGCCAACGAGGACCTCCCTAAACTTGGCGGATGCCAACGAGGACCTCCCTAAACTTGGCGGATGCCAACGAGGACCTCCCTAAACTTGGCGGATGCCAACGAGGACCTCCCTAAACTTGGCGGATGCCAACGAGGACCTCCCTAAACTTGGCGGATGCCAACGAGGACCTCCCTAAACTTGGCGGATGCCAACGAGGACCTCCCTAAACTTGGCGGATGCCAACGAGGACCTCCCTAAACTTGGCGGCTGTCAACGAGGACCTCCCTAAACTTGGCGGCTGTCAACGAGGACCTTCCTAAACTTGGCGGCTGCCAACGAGGACCTTCCTAAACTTGGCGGCTGTCAACGAGGACCTCCCTAAACTTGGCGGCTGACAACGAGGACCTCCCTAAACTTGGCGGCTGTCAATGAGGACCTCCCTAAACTTGGCGGCTGTCAATGAGGACCTCCCTAAACTTGGCGGCTGTCAATGAGGACCTCCCTAAACTTGGCGGCTGTCAATGAGGACCTCCCTAAACTTGGCGGCTGTCAATGAGGACCTCCCTAAACTTGGCAGCTGTCAATGAGGACCTCCCTAAACTTGGCGGCTGTCAATGAGGACCTCCCTAAACTTGGCGGCTGTCAATGAGGACCTCCCTAAACTTGGCGGCTGTCAATGAGGACCTCCCTAAACTTGGCGGCTGTCAATGAGGACCTCCCTAAACTTGGCGGCTGTCAATGGAGGACCTCCCTATACTTGGCGGATGCCAATGAGGACCTTCCTAAACAAGTTGCAATTTTTTGTCACAATTTTTTGAAAAATTATGAAATTTAAAAAGAGGAGGAGAGCGGACACATGTCCACTCAGCCCCCCCCCCCCCATTAGCCCAGTGGCCCCCGCCATGCCAGTCCCAGGTCCACAGATGGGCAAGCAGAGCCCAGGTACATGTCAGGGGGCACCCTTTACAGGGGGGCTTGGAAGAATCGGGCGGTTGCCCAACTGCTGGATCGATTCCATCTGACAGCTGGCTTGTCAGATGTACAGACACTTTCAGTGGCTGCAGCTGATGGGAATGTGTGCGTTAAACCCCCTGCTGTCAGGGCCGTATGACAGCATGACAGCCAGGTAACTAGCATTTTTCTAATCCCTAAATACCTACTACATGACAATCTTTTGTTTAACGCCAAAACATACAACGCTAGACATGTGCAAAACGAAAACAATTGTTTTGTGACTTGCATAAATTTAAGTTAAAACCTCATTTCATTTTTCGGAATTTGTTTTGTTTATTCGAATCTATTTGAATTCCATTCTAAATCAAATTTATTCTACACGAAAAATTCGAATTTTGGAAGATGGTTATATTTTTTCTATTTCATTCTAGTTTTAATTTTCTATTCTGTTCCAATTAAAATGTATTCTATTAGAATTTCGGAAAATGGTTATATTCTTTCTATTCAATTTTTTTTTATTTTCTATTATTTTCTTTTCTTTTCTAATTTATTCTATTAGAAAAGGTTCTATTCTACTGTTTTTTTCTAGTCTATTTGAATTTTGGGAAATGGTTATATTCTGTTCTATTTTAATTATATTCTTTTGTTATTTCCTATTTAAATGTATTCTATTAGAATTTTGGGAAAGTGTTATATTCTGTTCTATTTTATCATTTTTTTTAATTCTATTCTTTTACTTTCTATTGTTTTTTTTTCTATTCTATTCTTTTAATTTTCTATATTAGTTTTTTTCCTATTCTTTTATTTTGTATTCTGTTTTACTCTATTATTATCTATTCTTTTACCTTTCTTCAGAAATTCAAATTTTAATTTGATTTGAAAAAGATTCGAATTCGATAACGATTCAGTTTCGATTTGAAAAATAATTTTGAGTGAAATTTTGTTTCAGTATTTTGGATTAGTTTTAATTCGGATAATTTTCGAATAATGAAAACTTTATCCAAATTTTGATTCGGAATGAAACAAACCACCCATGTCTATAAAACACCCAGATGACCAACCCCAGACAAACTGATGTGATGAACTAAAACTTTGATCGTTGTTTTCCTCCTCCGGACATCGGAATTATGTTACAGATAGGAGAACGCAGTATACTGTATACAGCAAATATTGAAAATGAGAAAAATAAACATAAGCAGCAGTAACAGCATATATAATAATAGGACTACAAGAATACTATACACTGCAATGGGCAAAAAAAACAAAAACATTGTCCTTCGAGCCGGAATCGAACCAGCGACCTAAGGATGTCTGCTTGTTTTCCACTACAGTCCTCCGCTCTACCAGCTGAGCTATCGAAGGAGCCATGTGTGCAACCCTGCCAGCAATCCATCTGTACAGAGATCTATGGAGGGGGAGGGGTGCATACCAGTATTCATGTATTGGAGTGGGGGGGGGGGAGAGAGGAGAGAGGGGTGCACACAGACTGACAACGTTCACCGAATGAGTCTTCTATCAGAGGAATAAGACCTGCTGAACCTTCCAGAAATTCCACCAAACATTCCCCTTAGTGAACACCGGAGAGTTCATATGAGACGCCACTTCCTTCTTCTTTCCTGTTACATGGTTATTATTTGTACAATGCAAATGGTTAAAATTAGGTTTAAAAATACGGAACATTTTACGCCATGTATGTACTAAACTGATGAGAAGCGACCCATCCGTGAATACCGATATCTACACGCAGGTACAATGAGGATCTATAGGAGAGGACAGAATGTGAAAGAAAGCAATCAATAAATGGATTTCTGTCTCACTTGATCGTATTGAAAAAGTTTTAAATATAACTCAGAAAAAAAATAAATGTATCTGCGTTGGCCGGGAATCGAACCCGGGTCAACTGCTTGGAAGGCAGCTATGCTCACCACTATACCACCAACGCCTCATATCTGCAGATAATTCTCTGATACTTACAGACATAGTGAGCTCAGATATATACAGACCTCCTGCTGTCCGTATCCATGCACCTCCTGCAACCCCTGTATGTAGAGACCTCCTCACATTCCCATACCTGCAGACCTCCTGCAACCCCAATACCTGCCCCTCCTGCAACCCCTGTATGTAGAGACCTCCTCACATTCCCATACCTGCAGACCTCCTGCAACCCGTACGTAAAGACATTCCCATACCTACAGACCTCCTGCCATCCCCATACCTGCCCCTCCTGCAACCCCTGTATGTAGAGACCTCCTCACATTCCCATACCTACAGACCTCCTGCAACCCGTACGTAAAGACATTCCCATACCTACAGACCTCCTGCCATCCCCATACCTGCCCCTCCTGCAACTCCTGTATGTAGAGACCTCCTCACATTCCCATACCTACAGACCTCCTGCAACCCGTACGTAAAGACATTCCCATACCTACAGACCTCCTGCAACCCCCATACCTGCCCCTCCTGCAACCCCTGTATGTAGAGACCTCCTCACATTCCCATACCTGCAGACCTCCTGCAACCCCGTACGTAAAGACATTCCCATACCTACAGACCTCCTGCCATCCCCATACCTGCCCCTCCTGCAACCCCTGTATGTAGAGACCTCCTCACATTCCCATACCTACAGACCTCCTGCAACCCCCATACCTGCCCCTCCTGCAACCCCCATACCTGCCCCTCCTGCAACCCCTGTATGTAGAGACCTCCTCACATTCCCATACCTACAGACCTCCTGCAACCCCCATACCTGCCCCTCCTGCAACCCCTGTATGTAGAGACCTCCTCACATTCCCATACCTGCAGACCTCCTGCAAACCCGTACGTAAAGACATTCCCATACCTACAGACCTCCTGCCATCCCCATACCTGCCCCTCCTGCAACCCCTGTATGTAGAGACCTCCTCACATTCCCATACCTGCAGACCTCCTGCAAACCCGTACGTAAAGACATTCCCATACCTACAGACCTCCTGCCATCCCCATACCTGCCCCTCCTGCAACTCCTGTATGTAGAGACGTCCTCACATTCCCATACCTACAGACCTCCTGCAACCCCCATACCTGCCCCTCCTGCAACCCCTGTATGTAGAGACCTCCTCACATTCCCATACCTGCAGACCTCCTGCAACCCCGTACGTAAAGACATTCCCATACCTACAGACCTCCTGCCATCCCCATACCTGCCCCTCCTGCAACTCCTGTATGTAGAGACCTCCTCACATTCCCATACCTACAGACCTCCTGCAACCCTGTATGTAAAGACATTCCCATACCTACAGACCTCCTGCCGTCCCCATACCTGCCCCTCCTGCAACTCCTGTATGTAGAGACGTCCTCACATTCCCATACCTACAGACCTCCTGCCATCCCCATACCTGCCCCTCCTGCAACCCCTGTATGTAGAGACCTCCTCACATTCCCATACCTGCAGACCTCCTGCAAACCCCATACCTGCCCCTCCTGCAACCCCTGTATGTAGAGACCTCCTCACATTCCCATACCTACAGACCTCCTGCCATCCCCATACCTGCCCCTCCTGCAACTCCTGTATGTAGAGACGTCCTCACATTCCCATACCTACAGACCTCCTGCCATCCCCATACCTGCCCCTCCTGCAACCCCTGTATGTAGAGACCTCCTCACATTCCCATACCTACAGACCTCCTGCAACCCCCATACCTGCCCCTCCTGCAACCCCTGTATGTAGAGACCTCCTCACATTCCCATACCTGCAGACCTCCTGCAACCCCGTACGTAAAGACATTCCCATACCTACAGACCTCCTGCAACCCCCATACCTGCCCCTCCTGCAACCCCTGTATGTAGAGACCTCCTCACATTCCCATACCTACAGACCTCCTGCAACCCCCATACCTGCCCCTCCTGCAACCCCTGTATGTAGAGACCTCCTCACATTCCCATACCTACAGACCTCCTGCAACCCCCATACCTGCCCCTCCTGCAACCCCTGTATGTAGAGACCTCCTCACATTCCCATACCTGCAGACCTCCTGCAACCCCGTACGTAAAGACATTCCCATACCTACAGACCTCCTGCAACCCCCATACCTGCCCCTCCTGCAACCCCTGTATGTAGAGACCTCCTCACATTCCCATACCTACAGACCTCCTGCAACCCCCATACCTGCCCCTCCTGCAACCCCTGTATGTAGAGACCTCCTCACATTCCCATACCTGCAGACCTCCTGCAACCCCGTACGTAAAGACATTCCCATACCTACAGACCTTTCCACATTCCCATACCTACAGACCTCCCGCAACCCCTGTATGTAAAGACATTCCCATACCTACAGACCTCCTGCCGTCCCCATACCTGCACCTCCTGCAACCCCCCGTATGTAGAGACCTCCTCACATTCCCATACCTACAGACCTCCTGCAACCCTGTACGTAAAGACATTCCTATTCCTACAGACCTCTCGCTACCCCCCCCCCCCCCACATAAAGACATTCCCATACATACAGACCTCCCGTGACCCCCATACCTAGAGACCGCCCCGCATTCCCATACCTACAGACCTCCCACAACCCCCGTAAAGACATTCCCATACCTACAGACCTCTCATGACCCCCGTACGTAAAGACATTCCCATACCTACAGACCTCCCCCGACCCCCCATACGTAAAGACATCCCCATACGTAAAGACATTCCTATACCTACAGACCTCCACACATTCCCATATCTACAGACCTCCTGCAACCCCCGTAAAGACATTCCCATATCTACAGACCTCCTGCAACCCCCGTAAAGACATTCCCATAAAGACAGACCACCCGCAATCCCTACCTACAGACCCCCCCCCCAACATTCCCATACCTACAGACCTCCCACGACCCCCATACGTAAAGACATCCCCATACGTAAAGACATTCCTATACCTACAGACCTCCACACATTCCCATATCTACAGACCTCCTGCAACCCCCGTAAAGACATTCCCATATCTACAGACCTCCTGCAACCCCCATAAAGACATTCCCATAAAGACAGACCACCCGCAATCCCTACCTACAGACCCCCCCCCCAACATTCCCATACCTACAGACCTCCCACGACCCCCATACGTAAAGACATCCCCATACGTAAAGACATTCCTATACCTACAGACCTCCACACATTCCCATATCTACAGACCTCCTGCAATCCCCGTAAAGACATTCCCATATCTACAGACCTCCTGCAATCCCCGTAAAGACATTCCCATATCTACAGACCTCCTGCAATCCCCGTAAAGACATTCCCATATCAACAGACCTCCTGCAATCCCCGTAAAGACATTCCCATATCTACAGACCTCCTACAATCCCCGTAAAGACATTCCCATATCTACAGACCTCCTGCAATCCCCGTAAAGACATTCCCATATCTACAGACCTCCTGCAATCCCCGTAAAGACATTCCCATATCAACAGACCTCCTGCAATCCCCGTAAAGACATTCCCATATCAACAGACCACCCGCAATCCCTACCTACAGACCCCCCCCAACATTCCCATACCTACAGACCTCCCACGACCCCCATACGTAAAGACATCCCCATATGTAAAGACATTCCTATACCTACAGATCTCCACACATTCCCATATCTACAGACCTCCTGCAACCCCCGTAAAGACATTCCCATATCAACAGACCTCCTGCAATCCCCCTACCCACAGACCCCCCCCCCAACATTCCCATACCTACAGACCTCCCACGACCCCCATACGTAAAGACATCCCCATACGTAACGACATTCCCATACCTACAGATCTCCTGTGACCCCCATATCCAGAGACCTCCCTACATTCCCATACCTACAGACCTCCCTACATTCCCATACCTACAGACCTCTTGTGGCCCCCCCGTACCTAGAGAGATCACCACATTCCCAGACCTCCTACGACCCATGTGATCTACTAGATCTGGTATACATACAAATTCAATACAACCCCCACAACACACAGATACATCTTAGTATTCCCCCCCCCCCCCCCCACCTCTCTATATTACTTTGAAACTAAGAAAACAGACTGAACTCATCCATCCCGGTAATTTAATAGAAAATAATGTGAATTACAATAAATATAAAAAATGTAACAAAAAGTTCTAAAAGAAAGAAACTTAATTAAAAGACTTGGAGAATGCGGGCATCGATCCCGCTACCTCTCGCATGCTAAGCGAGCGCTCTACCATCTGAGCTAATCCCCCGCCCTGTGTACCCTGCACATCCCTGTCCACTCACTGACTACACAGACCACCCGCAGGGACATTCATATGCATGGATCTGAGGAACTTCTCTCAACTCATCCAGGGATTAGAACGTTCTGTACCGTCATGTCATCTCCTCCGATTATAACTCCCGTCAGGTCTCCTGATTATAACTCCCGTCAGGTCTCCTGATTATAACTCCCGTCAGGTCTCCTGATTATAACTCCCGTCAGGTCTCCTGATTATAACTCCCGTCAGGTCTCCTGATTATAACTCCCGTCAGGTCTCCTGATTATAACTCCCGTCAGGTCTCCTTCGACCAGAACTCCCGTCAGGTCTCCTTCGACCAGAACTCCCGTCAGGTCTCCTTCGACCAGAACTCCCGTCAGGTCTCCTTCGACCAGAACTCCCGTCAGGTCTCCTTCGACCAGAACTCCCGTCAGGTCTCCTTCGACCAGAACTCCCGTCGTCTCAAGCCTACTTTGTCTCTCTTATTAATATCTTGTCATTCAGTCCCTGTCGGCACTTCTCAACCTTTAACTCTCTGCTTTGTCCCCCACCCCCTCTACCCACCAACTCACTCACTTGCCCAAGAGATTGCCAATCACTTCCAAGACAAGATCGATGCAATTTGTGAGGACACCTCCACTGTGCGTACATCTTCCCCACCCTACATACCTTGCCTAACAGCACATTCAACACTCTTCTTTTGAACTGGCTACTACTGAAGAGGTTACAAAACTTCTCAGATGCCCACCTAACCAATTTCCGCCTGGATCCTGTTCCCTCACAACTATTACGGTCACCATCTTCTTCTATGCTATGCTCCCTCACTCACATCTTCAATCTCTCCCTCTCTAGTGGCACCTTCCCCTCCCCTCTAAAACATGCGCAGATCACTCCCATTCTTAAAAAGCCCTCACTGGACCCCACTAACCTGAACAACTTAAGGCCCATCTCATTGCTCCCATTCAGCTGTGAACTTCTAGAGCACTTGGTCTACAACCGTCTTGGCTCCTACCTCAGAAAAAATAACCTTCTTGACCACTTACAGCCTGGCTTTCGCTCGCAGCACTCCACAGAAACGGCCTTACTAAAAAACTCACTAACGATTTACTAACTGCTAAAACCAAATGGCCACTACTCCATACTCCTTCTACTTGACCTCTCTGCGGCCTTCGATACTGTTGACCACCCGCTCCTTCTTAATAAACTCCATTCCCTTGGCCTCCAAGATTCTGCTCTATCCTGGTTCTCTGCCTACCTATCACAGCGCTCTTTCAGAGTTACCTACAACTCTGTCTCCTCCTCTCCATTGACCCTTTCTGTGGGGGTCCCCCAAGGCTTAGTTCCTGGACCCCCTTCTCTTCTCTATCTACACCTCCCCCCTTGGTCACTCGATAACCGCCCACAGCATCCAATACCACTTATATGCCGATGACACCCAAATCTATCTGTCTACTCACCTCACTCCTTCAGTCTCCTCTCCCATTACTAACTTACTAACTGACATCTCAGCATGGATGTCGCACCACTTCCATATACTAAATCTCTCTAAAACCGAGCTATTAATATTTCCCCCCCTCCATGACTTTTCCAACAAAATCAACAATCCCAATATCAGTCCCTCCCCTCACGCCAGGGTACTCGGTGTAATCCTAGACTCTGACTTGTCCGTTCAGCCTCAAATCCAATTGTTGTCAAAAGTTTGTAGAATTCACCTCCATAACATCTCTAAAATTTGCTCCTTATTAACCAATGAATCCTCCTCATTCACTCCCTTGTTATCTCTCGCCTTGACTATTGCAACTCCCTTCTCATTGGCCTGCCTCTCCATAGGCTCCTCCCCTCTTCAGTCTATCATGAATGCTGCTGCCAGACTTATCCACCTTACCAACCGCTCAGTGTCTGCCAACCCTCTCCCCCAATCCCTACACTGACCACCAACCCTCTCCTCCAATCCCTACACTGACCACCAACCCTCTCCTCCAATCCCTACACTGACCGCCACCCCTCTCCTCCAATCCCTACACTGACCGCCACCCCTCTCCTCCAATCCCTACACTGACCGCCACCCCTCTCCTCCAATCCCTACACTGACCGCCACCCCTCTCCTCCAATCCCTACACTGACCGCCACCCCTCTCCTCCAATCCCTACACTGACCACCACCCCTCTCCTCCAATCCCTACACCGACCGCCACCCCTCTCCTCCAAGCCCTACACCGACCGCCACCCCTCTCCTCCAAGCCCTACACCGACCGCCAACCCTCTCCTCCAATCCCTACACCGACCGCCACCCCTCTCCTCCAATCCCTACACTGACCACCACCCCTCTCCTCCAAGCCCTACACTGACCATCAACCCTCTCCTCCAAGCCCTACACCGACCGCCACCCCTCTCCTCCAAGCCCTACACCGACCGCCAACCCTCTCCTCCAATCCCTACACCGACCGCCACCCCTCTCCTCCAATCCCTACACCGACCGCCACCCCTCTCCTCCAATCCCTACACTGACCATCAACCCTCTCCTCCAAGCCCTACACTGACCATCAACCCTCTCCTCCAATCCCTGCACTGACCGCCACCCCTCTCCTCCAATCCCTACACTGACCGCCACCCCTCTCCTCCAATCCCTACACTGACCGCCACCCCTCTCCTCCAATCCCTACACTGACCGCCACCGCTCTCCTCCAATCCCTACACTGGCTCCCAATCGCCCAGCAAATTAAATTCAAAATACTAACCACAACTTACAAAGCCATTCACAACTCTGCCCCGAGCTACGTCACCAATCTCGTCTCCAAATATCACCCAAACAGTCCTCTCTGCTCCTCCCAATACCTCCTACTCTCAAGCTCTCTCATCTCCTCCTCCCATGCACGTCTCCAGGACTTCTCCAGAGCCTCTCCCATCTTCTGGAACTTGCTACCTCAACCTGTCCAGCTATCCCCTACTCTTGCTACCTTCAGGCGATCCTTGAAAACTCATCTCTTCAGGGAAGCCCATCATGCCTCCAACTAATCTTTTACCACTTCCATCAGCTCATTCCCCACAGTTACAACCTTTTGTACCCCCTGTCCTACCCTATTAGATTGTTTTTTTTTTTTTATGTCTTTATTTATTTTTATCAAACATGAAAAAACATTACATACATTTAAATACATACATACATACATACATACATACACAAAGTAATAAATACATATTTACAAATATAACAATTATTTGGTCTCAATTTAATCCTTTCCGGCATGTCCCTTCATGAGATTTATTAGTTTATATCTTAAGGGAGCCTTTTGTCCAAATGAGATATATCCTGTCTTATATCCCCTATGCTCTTTCTCCGTTAATTTGGAGAGTTAACAACAGTGGGGTAGGAGTATGTAGGAAAGAGAGACAGGCACAGGAAAACAGGGGAAGGGCAAAAGGAAGAAAGGGGAGGGGCAGAAGAGGGAGAGAGAGCGAGAAGAGAAAAAAAAAAAAGGGGGGGGGAGGGGAGAGAGGGAAAAGAACAGGAGGGGCAGGGAAAGTGTTAACTAAATAAAGCTTTTATTTTTTATAATATATTAGGAGAAAGTACTAACAACTTACTACCTCATGTGATATAAATTCAGTGTATAAAAAGTCAAGAAGGCCAAAACTTCAGGCTTAATTGTGGGGCCTCTAAAGATTGAAAAAAAAAAAAAAAGGGGGGGGGGAAATGTATTAATAATACTAACTCATGTGATAGAAATTTAGTGTACCGTATATACTCGAGTATAAGCCGAGATTTTCAGCCCTTTTTTTTGGGGATGAAAGTCCCCCCCCCCCCCCCCTCGGCTTATACTCGAGTCAGCTAACTTTTACA